>CM060403.1:43974769-44114160 GCA_030545235.1 Helianthus tuberosus
AATATTGTAGTCGCGGATGAACGTCTTATGTGGTTACAGGTGCATGGAGTGCCGATGCAATTGGCTTTAGACCAGGTTTTTGATGTGATCGGATCTAGATATGGAAGGGTGGTGAAATCGGCGTGCATGTCGGTAAATGATACCAATTTTTCCTATACTTACATTGGTGTCTTATCTAAATGTTATAGGAGGATAAATGATCGGATAGATATTAGCTGGAGGGGAACTGTGTTTAATGTTTGGGTGGATGAGGATGTGGGGGAATGGATACCAGATTGTGTTGAGGAGGTAGATGATGACTTTTCTCTCCATGCACAAGAGAATGAGAATGCGGTTGATTATGAGAATGTTGTGAATAGTGAAGAGGTTCGTGTAGAGGAAGGGGAAATTCATGTTGAGGAAGTTTTGGTACCTGAGGAGGTTAATCAAGATGGTGCTGATATTCCTACTAAACAAGGTGGTGAGGCTCGGGTTGATGAGAGTTCCGGGGTGAAGGCGTCATCTAGAAAGAAGTTTAGGAGGAAATCGTTGTTCAATCATCGGGGTGAGAGTAGTGGATCCTTAGAACGTCCTAAAAAGCGTCTTAGGGATGAAAATGATATCTTTGGGTTGGATAAGATTATCGGCATTATGTCAGAGAGTAATGATAGAAATAATGCCGAAGGTTTGGGTGGGAATGAGGTCTTCTTGACTCCTGATTTGAATGATCATACGGGTGGTGGTCCGGTTGGTAGCGAGGTGGTAGCCGAGATTACTCAGTCCAAAGAGGAGGGAGTCGGAGTGGTTGAACTTACATCTAATTTTGATAGGGAGGCCTCGGCTGCTGTTCTTTTGAGCAAAGCATTGGGAGTGAATAATCTAGAAGTTTTTATGCCTGCGGTTAAAGGGGTGCTTATTTCTGAAGGTTATCAAGAAGGTGATCAATGAATGTTATTTCATTGAATATTCGTGGGTTAGGGAATGTGGGAAAATCAGATTGGGTTCGAGGGCTTCGGGTTTCCCATGAGGTTAGTTTCTTTATGCTTCAAGAGACACAATTTGTGACTTTGGAGTCTATAGAGTTGGATCGCTTTTGGGGGACAGGGGGTTATAATTTTGAGTGGGTTCCTTCCTCGGGTCGTTCGGGAGGGTTATTGTCGTTATGGGATCCTCAGGTTTTTATTATGGAGAGGGTGGTAAAAAGCTCTAACTATCTCCTTGTTTCGGGTAAGGTTAAAGGGAGTGGGTGTCAATATCATATGCTTAATGTTTACTCTCCCCATAACTTGGTTCATAAACGAGTTTTGTGGGATGGGATTGGTGGTTTAATTGGTGATGGAGATGGTAGATGGGTTGTAGCGGGGGATTTTAATGCGGTCAGAAGTGAGGAGGATAGGCGAAATTCTGTTTTTAATGTGGGCGAGGCAAATGAGTTTAACAATTTCATTGATTCTTCTAATCTACATGAGTATTCCTTGAAAGGGAGGAGGTTTACTTTTGTTGCAGGAAACAAGTTGAGTCGCATCGATAGGATTTTTGTGAACTGGAATTTCTTTATGGAATGGTCGTGTGCTGAATATATCGCGCTAGAGAGGAACAAATCGGATCATAGCCCTATTTTGTTGAAGACAGGTACGAAGAATTTTGGGCCTAAACCGTTCAGGTTTTACAACTCGTGGCTTGGACGTGAAGGTTTTGCAGACATGGTGAGGAAAGCGTTTCTTGCAAGTGATTTTTGTGGAAATCCAGATTCGGTTTTAATGATGAAATTTAAAAGGCTTCGGACTATTATCTCTTCGTGGGCACATGATTGTAAAAAGAATGAATCGTCTGAGAAAGCTTTATTGGAACAAGAGTTGATAGATTTGGACATTGCCTTGGAGTCTAGATCTTTGACGGAAGAGGAGGAGTGGTCTTTGGTTGAGATTAAACGAAGACTTAGGGAGTTAGACGATTATTATTACCGGGATTTGAAGCAGAAGGCGAGATGTAATTGGGCTACTCATGGGGATGAAAACTCTCGGTTTTTTCATGGGTGTATTAATAAACGCAAGGCCTCTAATCGTATTCCTGGGTTGGAGGTTAACGGGATATAGGAAACCAATCCGGTTATTATCAAAAGGGAGGTGTTGGGTTTTTTCAGAGACAAATTTCGAGATCGGTTGAGCTCTAGGCCTCGCATGGTGTGCTACGGCCTTGGGGTTCTAAGTCAACGGGAAGCCGAAGATATGGTTGTGGTTTTTTCAAGGCAAGAGATTAAACAGGCGGTGTTCGACTGCGGTGCAGATAAAGCCCCTGGCCCAGACGGATTCAATTTCAAATTTATCAGGTATTTCTGGGATTTATTAGAAAATGATTTTGTAGATATAATGGGGCATTTTCATGAAGTTGGTCGGTTCAGTTTGGGGGTTGGGTCGTCGTTCATAACTTTAATTCCTAAAGTTAGTGAACCATCTACTCTGGGGGACTTCAGGCCGATTAGTCTTATTGGGTGTATCACCAAGGTGGTCACTAAGGTGTTAGCGAATCGGTTAAAGGCGGTTTTGAGTAATATAGTCTCTGAACACCAATCGGCTTTTTTGTCGGGGAGGCACATTTTGGATGGGCCTATGATTACTAATGAGGTGATTTCGTGGGCTAAAAAAAGGGATAGGAAAGTTTTTCTGTTCAAGATCGATTTCGATAAAGCGTATGATAATGTTAACTGGGATTTTTTGTTATCGGTTTTGAATCAAATGGGTTCCATTCGGTTTGGTGCAACTGGATTCGTGGAGTATTATTATCGTCCAGAGCCTCTGTCTTAGTTAATGGGTCTCCTACTTTCGAGTTTGGTTGCCAAAAAGGGATTCGGCAGGGAGATCCGATTTCTCCGTTTCTTTTCATTCTTGTTATGGAGGCGTTTTCGGGATTGATGAAAAAAGCATGCGACATCGGGGCCTTCCACGGTATTGTTCTTCCTAATGATGGCCCGGTTTTATCTCATTTATTATATGCAGATGACGCTATGATTATGGGGGAATGGTCTTCATTTAATTTTACGAATATGAAGCGGATTTTGAGAATTTTTTATCTGTGTTCTGGTTTAAAAATCAACCTTCATAAATCGATTCTATATGGGGTGGGAGTGGATAATGAGGAGATTATGTTTGAGGCAGAATCGTTGGGGTGCAAACCGGGGGTTTTTCCGTTTATGTATTTGGGTATTAAGGTTGGGGCAAACATGAACAGGATAGCGAATTGGGACCCTGTGGTATCTACTTTTAAGAGGCGGCTCTCGAAATGGAAAGCGAACACGTTGTCTATTGCTGGTCGTTTGGTTTTGGTGAAGTCGGTTTTACATAGTTTACCATCTTATTACTTTTCTTTGTTTAAGGCGCCTGCGAAGGTTATTAGTACTTTAGAAGGGTTGATGAGACGGTTCTTATGGGGTGGGTCGGATGAAGTTAGGAAGATGAGTTGGGTTGCTTGGGAAATTGTTACGAAAAAGGTTAAAGATGGAGGTTTGGGGATCGCACAGCTTGAAGATAGTAATAATGCTTTTTTAACTAAATGGCTTTGGAGATACCTTAATGATCAACACGCGATGTGGCGGAGAGTGGTGGTTTCTATTCATGGTTCTACTCGAAGTTGGGGTATTACGCCAGTCAATAATGCTATTCCGGGAGTGTGGAAGAATTGTGTTTTTTTCTGGAATAAGTACAAGGTTGAAGGGAGTGGCTTTAATAATGTTATTCGGGGGAAAGTTGGTAATGGAAGCCAAATCCGGTTTTTGTTGGACACATGGATAGGTTCGGCGCCTCTAAAAGATACATATCCGACTATTTTTGCGTTGGAGAAAAACAAGAAGATAGTCATTGCTGATCGATTGAGGACGATGCATAATTCTAGGGTTTTTTTGTGGGAGTGGAATCGTGCGCCTAGTATTCCGATGGAGTTGGATGAAAGACAAAGGTTAGAGTTGTCTCTTTAATCCGTTTCCTTAGAGGACACCAATGATGGTTGGGTTTGGTTTAATGGGAGAGAAGATGATTTTCGGTAGCCTCGGTTAAACGATGGATGAGAGGGTCGAATAATGAAGCGGTTACTTTTGGATTCAAGTGGAGTAAATGGGTGCCGACAAAATGTAATATCTTCATGTGGCGTGCGTATTTGGACCGGCTTCCTACAAAGACGGCTTTGATTAAAAGAAGAATCATGATAGAAAATAATATTTGTGATTGGTGTGAGAGTAATGAAGAAACTATTGAACATATTCTCACAAGATGTGCGTTTTCTATGGGAGTATGGACCGCTATTACTACTTGGTGTAAGGTTCCTAGATCGTTCGTCTTTCATGTTAAAGATTTGGTTGAGATGCAAGATTATAGTGGCGTTTCGGGTAATAAGAAGGAGGTTTTGCATGGGGTTATTATTATTACATGTTGGCGTTTATGGCGTGCTAGAAATGACAAGGTGTTCTCGAACAAGATGCCTAATGTGACGGATTTGGTAGCGGACATTAAGTCTTTGGCCTTTCTTTGGTATAAGTATCGATTTAAACAAGGGATAGTGGATTGGGATATGTGGATTTCGTTTGATGTGATGTAATTGTTCTTGGTTGTACTCTTTGTGGTTTTCGGCCTCTATCTCTGACTTGGAGATAGTTGGTGTTTTTTTTTTTGTTGGTGAATGAAAGTCATTTCTCAAAAAAAATTATATATTACAACAAATGGAAAGTAAAAAAGTGTTATTTATATATAATATCAATCTTTTTACTTTGTAATTTCATTCCTTATTTTGCATAATATATACTTTTGATCCAGTTAGCTGCTATTTAATTTGATTTTCTTCTTCTAACTCATGTATTTTTGTGTTTTGTTAAAAAAAGAATACTCGAGCGGGTTTAATACTTTTTTGTTGACGTTTCGTTGTAAGTTTGTCGAAAACTGAGTCTAATACAAAATAGTACTGTTGATACTGACATCAATAACAACGTTGGTATTATCATATTGTATTCGTTTTTGTGGTTATCAATAAAAACACATATCAATATTTTTTTTTACATGTCTTGACTTTAAACCAAGTGTTATACTGTATCCGGTGTCGTAATGAATCAAACCCATACGTGCCGTTATGAATCAAACCCATAGAGGGTGAGTTTCCACCGCGGACCACACTATATGTACACATAAATAATACGTACACCATACGTTGACAAGATACATTATGTCGACGTCCGGTGACGTACCGGCACCGGCTGTCGTGTCTCCGGTAAGCAAGGTCAAGTTCCTCTGCAGCCACGGCGGCCGGATTCTTCCTCGCCCTGCCGACGGCCACCTCAAGTACGTCGGCGGCGAGACTCGCGTCATCTCTGTTCTTCGCAACATTACATTCACCGGTATCGTTCTCTCATCCTTTTAAACCCTAATTTGTTCGTGAATCGTATTGTAATGTTGTTAGGGTTTACTTTAACGTAATAATCGTTCGAATCGTTTGTTTATACATGATGTGTGAATAATATACGATCTGATCAGGAATTTGAAACGATTATGACGATAGATAGTGGAATCAGATTGTTATTGTTTGTGTTTTAGTCGTAGAAATGACGGTTATTCGGAACCATACGTGATCTATGAATAATACATTATCTGATCAAGAATTTGAAACGGTTATGATGATGAATAGTGGAACGAAGGTCCTATTTGCTTAATTTGGTATCGTATGCATTTTATCATAGAAATGACGGTTGTTTGGAATCATGAATATGTTGATGATGGAAGAAAATAGGAAAAATCTGCTCCGTTTTCGTTAATTTGTCATCGTTAATTTTTCATCGTTGTGCTCGAGCGTTTATGATTACAGAAATGTTGATAGATAGCTTATTGTTCTTACTTTGAAATGATAACGGGTCAGGCTATACGCACATCAATGACATACTAACGACACACCACTGACAGATTTGGTCGTACGGGGCTGTATGAGGGGTTATGCGGGGTCTTATGCTGTTTATACTGACTAATCATGCAGGCCATAGTGTTTTATATGGCAATATTAGTTGGCATTTTTACAAATCATAAGGGTGTATGATGTGTTTGACTGACACAGAAGCGCGACTAATTTGAAAGCATGCACCACTAAGATATGCCATACAGCCCAATACGACCCTTTTTCGCCTTTTATAGGGGCTCTATGATTTTTTTTAACTTTATATGGCGAGTATAATCTTTTATCACTTTTATACGGCCCGTGATAACTTATGAGAACATCATCAGGAACTCTTTGATTTCTTATTACTCTTTTAACATTTTAGATCTTATGAAGAAGCTTAGCAGCCTAATAGAAGGTGATGTGATACTTAAGTACCGGTTAATCCCTGAGGACCTTGATGCATTAGTTACTGTAAAATCCGATGAAGATCTCCGCCACATGTTCGAGGAATATGACCGCCAAGAGCTCATCGGAACACCACGACTCAGGACTTTTCTCTTCCCAGCAAGTCCAATCATCGTTGAGAACCCGATGGGACTGATGGACCGCTACTCTCTCGAGCAGCGGTACATCAATTCTGTCAATGGCATTATTGTAAATCCAATACCAATGTATAACAGAAACTTCAGGCCTCCCACAGTTAACACTAGCCAAACAAGCTTCACCATTTCATCTGCCTGTTCTTCCCCTAGAACACCATCCGAAAACGCCATTCCCACGGTGGCTGCTGATGTTACGAGCCCTGAATTAGGCGGTTTTCGTAAGGGTGGCGCAATGCCCAGAGCGCGCAGCTCGCCTAACTTGTGCAGCCTTGGTGCCAGCTCACCTAACCTGGGCCTGATGACTAACCAGCATTACCCGTATCACCGCCAACCGCCGCCACCCCACCACTACCTTCTACAGCCATATCCCAAACCACCACTAGATCCCAGCCCTCACAAGAATTCTGGTCCTGACCATTTTATGAGGGTGAGACCAACAAACCATTCACCAAATTCTTGCAGAAGCGCGCATTTGGGTTACCAAAAAGGTTCACCTTACGATGAGTACCACGCGTATAACAGGTATGATCGAGAAAGTCCTCCTGGAAGTCGTTAACCGTGTTTCGATTGGTGGATGTTGAGAACATGAAGGCTGGTTTTGCCAGGGATGTTGAACAAGAATGAAGTGAGCTTGAAATTTGATCCTTGTTAATGTTTGTGGATTGGGTTCAATTGCTTGGATTTTTTGCTGGAATTTTGATAAATGAGTTAACATATAACCTGAATGAATGAATGAAGAAAGTAACAGATTATAACAGTTTGACATATGTTGATATTTTATCATCTGTTATAATTACCTTACCTTGATTGTTGTTATATTCAAAAGCTAGCATTTTTTTCACGAAAGAATGAAATGAGGATACAATATATCATGTTGAGCATCATGAATCATGATTATTATGGTGTACTAAATTAGAGTTTGGGTTCAACGGGTTATGTTCGTGGGTTTAGGTATCGAATTCAAGACGAACTTCAAATTATTTATGACACGTAAACCCAAACACAATTCTAATAAATTAGAAAAAAAATATCAAAATATTTAATTTTACCCCGAAATTTATTACTGGATAATATAAAGCAAAAGTTTTTGCATGAGACGCTATAATTAATAACCATAATGTAACTATAGAGCTATTTTTTTTCTAACGGTAAATTATTCTAGAATTAAACTTGGACCTCTCCTTTAACGTACATTCCAGGTCTTTAAAACGTACACTTTAGGTCTAAAACGTAATGGGGTTTGACTTCTATTTAACATAGTCATGTTTCTGTTGCATGAGTTTTAACATGGTCATGTTTCTGTTCTAACATGATGATGTTTCTATTTTAGCATGATCATGTTCTTTAATAGAACTTACCTCACCGCCTTTAGGTCTTAAAACGCAATTGGGTTTCACATGGCCATGATCATGCTTCAACATGATCATGCTTATGTTAAACATGATCATGTTCTTTCAGTTTCTAAAACGTACTCCATGTCAGTTTAGTTCTAAAACTTACCTCACCTTCCAGGTCTAAAACGCACTTTCACTACATGATCAAGTTTTGTTTTAACATGATCATGTCAGTTTAGTGTACCTCGCCTTCCAGGTCTAAAATACAATGAGGTTTCACATGGTTATGCTTTTGTTTTAAAACTAGTAGATGCCCCGCCCGCGTTGCGGGGCGATGGCCGAATAATTCTCAATCAATTACAAAAAGACTACTATAATTTTGCTATGAAAAAAAAAATGATAATATGACCGTAATTTTGGGCTTCTCTCTCATGACATGTATGGCTGTACAGAGGGCAAAATCGTAATTATATTTTGAACCAGACTCGAAATCATAATTTTAAACTGAGAGCAAAATCATAATTTTTAGCTAGGGGAAAAACATATTTTCATTTTGAACGGTGGGCAAAAGCGTAATTTTGAGCTGAGGGCAGAATCGTAATTTTGAGCTAGAGGGAGAAACAACATTTTATTTTTAGCTGGGGGCAAAAATGTAATTTTAAATGGAGGGTGAAACCGTAATTTTAAACTGGGAACAAAATGAAAAGTGAGTTTTTGAACCGAGGGCAACAGCGTAATTTTAAGGTAGCGGCAAAATTATAATTTTATTTTTAGCTGGGGGCAAAATCGTAATTTTAAACAAAGGACGAAAGCATAATTTTAAACTGGGAATAAAATTAAATTAAAACTGGGCCGGTCCGATAGGGAAGTGCCAGACAAATTTTAAACAGGGGAAAAAACGTAATTTTAAACGGAGGGCGAAACCGTAATTTTAAACTGGGACCAAAAGTAAAAGTGAGGTTTTGAACCGAGGGCAAAAGAGTAATTTTGAGCTAGGGGCAAAGACTATAATTTTATTTTTCGCTGAGGGCAAAAACATAATTTTAAACAAAGGACGAAAGCGTAATTTTAAACTGTAAATAAAATTAATTTAAAAATAAGTTGGTCGAATGGGGGAGTGCCAGGCAGCTGCCTGGCACTATTCCCCCACATGAACTTTGTAGTAGTAGGTAATACCACTCCAGTACACTCAAGGTCTAAAACGCAATGGGCTTAAAACACAAAATATGTATTTTTTTCATTGTGTTATAAAACGCAATGGATTAAAAGCATAAAACAAATTTATTTTTTATTGTGTTATAAAACGCAATGGACATAAAACACAAATAAATGTCATTTTTCTAAAACGCAATAAGCTAAAAACACAAAGAAATGTCTTTTTTTCTAAAACGTAATAGACTAAAAACAACGAAATGTGTTATTTCTAAAACGCAATAGACTAAAAACACAAAAATGTGTTTTTTCATTCTTTTGTAAAACACAATGACTTAATTCAAAAACCCAGATCGTAAAACGCAATGAAAAAATTTCTTACACAGATCGAAACCGATTTCTTCGGATTTCTTCAACGAATGACGAAATTTGAATGTTAGGAACACTTATCAATGATCGAATCGAACGAATCGAGTGATCACTTCAAAATCACGGGGAAAAAATGAGAAATTGTATGAAATTAAACTGGGTTTCTTCAAACAAGTTGAATAACACGTTGATTGAGTATTTGAATCACTAATTGATGACGAAAATTGCACTATGATGTAGTGATTATTGGATAGAAAGTGAAGAAAAGGTTTAAGATGGTGAGTTTTTGAAGTTGCAGAGAAAGAGGAAGGGAGAAGATGAGATACGATTAACTAAAATACCTTTTCCTTTTATTTTTCAATTTTGCCACACGTCACAACCACATTGCTTCATATCCTTTCTACCCAAACTATACTTCTTATTTATCCTCTTTCTCACACTTAAAACTAGCTTTTGTGTGAATCAATCGGTACCTATATTACTCTAAAAAATCTCTTCAATTTTAGAAATGTCATTAATATTATAAGAAAATATTTAAACAAAAAGGTTGTTAAAATGCGAAGTGAACAAAGGATTAATATAGGTTGCATAATTATTAACATAACTTACGTAATTATGTTATATAAGTTGCGTAATTAGTTAAACAAGTTGTGTAATTCTATCACTTCATACGTAATTATTTATTATTGTGCGGAACTATAACGCGGATGGCCACATGTCGCTTGTTGGTGGCTTCATATGCTGCGCATGTTAATATCCTAAGACCATGTGTAGTGGTGGGTGAACTTCAAGCCCCTCCCTTGGGCATGATCCTACATGTGGTTGCCTAGTCAGCAAAGGGGCATTATGGGGCTTGAAGTTAAAAATGGTGTAGTGGTATAATTAGGGGTGCAAGTGAGGCTCGAGCTCGAGCTCGTTTAACATATGAAAGCTCGAGCTCGGCTCGAAGGTAATTTTTTAAGCTCAGGCTCAACTCGTTTAGTATTATTAATTAATTTATATTAATTATAATTATTATACATATAATTTAGTTATTTTTTATATTTATATAAATGGTAATTATTATATAAATATATGTTTAATATATTAATAAAAAAATATATAAACAGAAAGCTCGATTAGGCTCGTGAGCCGGCTCGAGCTCGATAAGCGAAGCTCGGGCTCGGGCTTGTTTACTAAACGAGCTTGTTTTTAGGGTCGGGCTCGAGCTCGAGCTCGTTTAAGCTCGGCTCGTTCGAGCTTTTTTTCGAGCCAAGCTCGAGTAGCTCGCCAGTAGCTCGGCTTGTTTGTACCCCTATGTATAATGCCCCCATAATGCCCCTTGCAATGATTGCCAATTATTTATTTATATTTTTTTTGAAAATTAAAACAAATAATACTTTATTAGATAAATAAAAATCACATAAAAACTAAAAAAACGCACAAATATTAAAAATCATCTTAATTTTCATCTTCTGCACCCTCATTTGGAATATACCGAACCGACCATACATGTTGGATCAAATCCATCGCTAACGCGGAATGTGTTGATTCCGAACGCGTTTGATTCGCATTGTTCACTCTTTCATCCATTGTTGCTTGCGTATTTTCGTGAACAGCGTCCGGTGTATAGTTTTGACATCTCGTTTTTCCGTCGTCTTCTAATATCATATTATGCATGATTATACAAGCATACCTAGCGTCTTTTATTTTTTCTTTGGTCCATGCACAACAAGGATTTCTCAAATAATGCCAACGTTGTTGAAGAACCCCAATGCATCTCTCAACTCTTGAACTTTCTTAAAATGTGCTCTTTTTTCATCGTACGGGTTCCTAAACGCCTTCACGATAATCGAATACTTCGGATATATTCCATCACTCTTATAGTATCTGTGTGGGTAGTAGTTTTCCATTTGCATAAAAAGATGCCTTTGGTGCTCAACCAGAAATGAAATCATCTACCACTGACGACTATTCGAAAATGTTTATGTTATATCATGACCCCGCGACACCAAAGTACACTGACCAAACCCTAAGGTCATGTGAGGCAACCGCTTGAAGAATAACCGTTGGTCCTTTTTGGTTGCCGCGTGTGTGTTGACCTCGCCATGCAGTTGGACAATTATACCACAGCCAATGCGGTTGGACAATTATACCACGGTCTCGTAGTGCTGAAGTACACTTTTGAATAGCAGTAAATCCAAGCGTCCCTCTTGCATCGGTTTTTGCTTTAAGTAATCAAACTTGTTTTCCAAGTCTCCAGCAATGCGTAGAAATAAAGTTTACTGATCCGGAAACGACGCATAAAAACGTCTGGGTTTGGGTAAGTCTGCGCCTCGTCAAAGTTATCTTTCATCAAACGAGCGTTTTCCGACAGTCGGTCTCGTTCGGTATATTCTCTTGGCAAAATTTGGTGTGGAGGCCGACTAACGTGTTTCATATACCTCGCCGCGAGTTGACACGCACTCGTAACCGCCTTTTGCTCGACCTCCTCGTCGGTCGACTAACTCTCATCGGCTAAAAACTCTTTGTAATAATAATTGTCAACGGATGAGGAAGACGTGGGGGAATCCATTTTTGGAGAAGGTGGTGTGGTGTTGTGTATATTTTTGTGGTATTATGTGTTGTGAGTGTGTGTGAATAGATATTGAATTTGAAAAAAAAAATATAGCTGTTATACTACCGTTGCCAACGTTCCCATTGGTCCAACCATTTTCGATCCGACGTTTTAAAGGCTACGCCCAAGCCCAAAGCAGAAAACAAACGCCTTTGGGGGTGGTGCTCCAAGCGTTTTGGGGTGTTTTGGGCCGCCTCCACGCCCAAACAATCCCACTACAGGTGGTCTAAGCAGATTGACCTGCCTCATATTGTAACATATATTGTAACATGTAAAGAAAAAATATATATGAGAATTTGTTGATAATGTTGATAAGCATCTGCATATCAGGTTTGCTTGAAAAATGTCATATGTGTACCGATATAAACTATGGTGAAATAATAGCCCTTGTTTGAATATAGGTGTGATATTGAAAATTTTGTACATATACTACAAATAGTAACTTGAGTTACACCCCTTTAATTAAAAGACACATCTATTATAAAAGCTATTAATGCAAAACATTTTCTAAAATGAAAGGGTATGATTTTGGGGGTGGGATAAGACTTTGGGACCAATAGGTTCTGGGTTCGATTCCTACAGGGGGTTTTTCCCATATTTATTGGGTTTCCTCCTGAATTGATGTATAGGCATTATGCCTAGTGGAGATGGATATGATCGAGTGGTTCCGCTGGTGGCACGATGATACTCCAGTTGTCCGTCAGTGATCCAAATTTACCGTTCAAAAAAAAAAAGGGGGTATGATTTTAATTTAATGCATATAAAGTCTTGTCTCTGCGGAAACGTTGTATCCTTTTGTTAAAAGGTTGGTTTAAGTTGTGAAGGGTCACATTGTTCAAAATCTTAATCACAAATAAATTAAGGGCATGTTTGACTAAGCTTATTATAGTTAAAAAGGACTTTTGGAAAATGACTTTTGGGAAAAGGACTTTTTGAAAAGAAGTTTTTAAAAAAAGTGTTTGGATTAGCTTATTGATGTAAAATTACTAAAATGGACATTTTTTTAGATATAAGGGGGTTAAGAAGGGGTATATTGGTAATTTGTAGTTTGAAAAGTTAAAAGTTGGCCAAGTGGTAAATGGAACCGAATGAACAAAACAAACCCACTTGTCTTTGAAACATTCAAAAAACCATCGTCGAAACACACACAAAAAAAAAACCGTCGTTACTTTCCGCATTCAAAACATTCAATCGAAACATTCAAAAACCGTCGACAACCAAACCCATCCGCCTTCCGAAAAGAATCAAACAGACGCGTCAACTTCATCCACCGATTCCCCATCGTTTGCCACCGTTTCACACCCAATATAACCACCACCATCACCAAAAACTTCTGGTCATGTGTTTCAATTCTCTACAATTGGTATGAGAGTCGATACAAATAACAATCAAAATCAATCTCGAAGTCATGTGGTAATGAAGATGACGCAGAGCACATAATAGGTTTTGCGATTTCTGCCACGATGTATATTTCACATTTTGAATTAAAACATGCTGCAGATGAAGAGTGAACATTGATTTGAAATATCGGTTTCTCCCCTTACACTTTGTTGTGTAATCTTGAATCTGCATATTTATAATCACAGAAATAGAACATCAATCTCATTTTCTACTTATTGAAATGATATCTCAAATGAAGTTCATAAAAAATCTTAATCCAAAGAATATAAATTTGGCAATTGCATAGGCAGATTTACCATGCCTCTATTTGGAGGGAAGAACAAGGAGGAATTGGAAGCGCCGTTACGGTTATTCTACGGCGTTGCAAGGTGTTCCATGTTACCAAATGAATACGTCGCACCCATGATGCGAACAAGTGGATGAAAAAAATTAAAAATGTTAATGGTTTTTTTTTCTTTTTATGCAGATGCGGAAATCCATGATTATCTCAAGCATTAGGGTGAGAGGGGCACTCCTCTCTTATAGGAGTCCCCTCTCTTTTGTTTAATTTCTTCTATTTTTTCTAAATTTCGAATACATAATAATTACTTTTAAATATTATAGCAGTGTGGTATGGTATTGTAGGCTGCGCGGATCAAAACGAAAAGAATGTTTTAGAGTAATATGCTTTAGTATGCTATTGTAGGCTGGACTGCTGCGGGAGGTTAAGCAAAATGAAAGAATGTTTTAAATAAACTTAAAAACGTGCACATCTCATATAGTGATACAAAAGACATTTATAATCAACATCCCGCTGCGACGCGCGGATTAGCGTCAACTCGTAATATTACAAATAGCATCATAACATTACAAAAAAAGGAACTTATATGTTGAATACTCATTGTTAGAATATAACCGGAAGAAATCTAACCTTGGGTGAATTTGTGGGAAAATGAGGTTAAATTAGTTGGCATTAACCGATCCAAATTACATATTCAAACTTCGGTTTGATTTTCGCGTTTCAGGGCATGTTGATAGATAGTCAACCTGTTTATTTTTGTAGATTTTTCAAACAAAATTTATTTATATTATAACAATTAGGCTGAGCGGTGTCCGTTGCCCCGTCCACTCTACATCAGCATGTTAACGCCCGACACACCGCACCGCGGCACCGGAGGCGCTAAAAGATGTGGGTTGTGGCAGCAGGATTTACCACCTATCGTAAGCCTCCATTTGAAGGGGCGCCACCCCACACCCTTTAGCGGCACTCTCATCTTATTGGTCCATTTGTCATGGTACATATTTTCATTATTTCTACATAGAATTAATATAAATTACTAAATATGAATCATATGAAATTTCCACCAAAAAATCCCTGGCATGGTCATTCTCACCATCCATTTTGTTGCAAGTCCTCTACCTCCACAATTAATTAACATCATCATCCTATACTTCTTTCAAACTCATCAATGGCCACACCAACACCCTTTCACGCAAACCTGTCCAAAAATTCAACCTATTCGAATAGCATGACTCACTTGCTGTCAGTGAAATCAGCATCAATGACGTCACCCTCAGGTCCCTCGGGTCCCTTGTCCGATGATCCAGACGGCTCGGCACCTGGTGGTGTGCCCGGTGCACCGGGCTGGTTGTAAAGGGACTGGCCGAGCTGCATCACCTCTTGGTTAAGTGCAGCCATCGCGTCTTTTATGGTTTGTGTTGACCCACCGTTGATAGCCTCCCTCAGCTCACCGAGTTTGGCCTCGACCTTCTCTTTCACCGGTGCGGGAACCTTGTCTCCTAATTCCTTCAGCTGCTTCTCTGTCTGGTACACGACCGAATCCGCCTGGTTCTTTGTGTCGATAGCGTCTCGCTTTTCTTTGTCTTCTTTTGCAAACTTTTCGGCTTCGTTAACCATTCTCTCCACCTGTTTAATCAGCAATAGAACAAGATTTAGTTATATTTTCATTGCTAGCCTGCTAAGACACCACAAACAAGTGGTATCCGTACACCATTGAAAGCAATCGAACCGACCAAACCAAAGCAACTCGGCCGGTTCGAGATCCGAATGGTTTGATCCACATTTCGGTTGCATTCCAAACTTGAAACTTGGCGTGTAAACTGAACTGGCCGTTTAACTTTTACTATATGTATATAATTTTCAACTCGTTTGAGATCCAAAGTCTAAACTAAACAGTTTGGTTCACAGCTCGGTTTAAAACCGGATGTGTAAACCGAGTTGGCAGTTTACCTTCTATTATTTATATATTTTATTTTTTGGAATACGTAGTTATGCATATGTATTGTTATTATATTTAGGGTAAATTGCTTTTTACGTCCTTTAAGTTTCAGCAAAATTTCATTTCAGACGTCCTAAAACTAACGAAATTATAGTGGATGTCCTTTATGTTCTAATTTTTCACAGGTGGCGTCCTTTCTCCGTAAAAATATTACAAAAATAAAGGACACCCGTTGTAAAGAAATTAAAACATAAACGACATCACCTGTAAAGAAATACATCCGCTATAATTTCGTTAGTTAACGGACAACGCCTGACATTTTGCTGAAACTTAACAAACGTAAAATGCAATTTACCCTTATATTTATCATTCTAAAAATTTAATACAGAACTATAATTTTGACAAAAAAGCAGCAAAGAACAACTGGTAAACAAGTATTCTCATGAAACATACCTCATCACTAGGTAATGTGCTAGCACCGGTGATGGTGATATCTTGTTTCTTTCCGGTGCCCTTATCCATGGCGGTGACAGACAAGATACCGTTTGCATCTATGTCGAATTTAACTTCAATTTGTGGGACCCCACGTGGGGCAGGCGGGATTCCATCAAGCCGGAAGCTACCAAGAGACTTGTTGTCTCTAACAAACTCTCTCTCACCCTGAAGGACGTTAATCTCGACACTTGTTTGCCCGTCAGCAGCTGTAGAGAAAACCTCTGATTTTGAAGTTGGAAGAGTTGTGTTTCTTGGGATGATCTTTGTCATCACACCGCCAAGAGTTTCTAGACCAATGGATAACGGTGTTACGTCTAGAAGAACAATGTCACTCACATCTCCAGACAAAACACCAGCCTAGACACCAACAACAATTACATATCAATTATGTGATGTATGGGTGAGCAGAAAGACCAAATAACGAAGCATAACAAAAATTACAGAAATAACCGAACTGATTGAAAACTGATTTTTGAGTCATGACTTTTTATAACCAATTTAATGGTTCATATGTATATAAGCAACAAAATTAACCAAATCAACATTAGAACCAAGTTTCATTTTTTTTATAAAATAATACGTGATGTGTCGAAAACGTTTGTTATATTTTTTGGAGTGAAATGCCATTTTGTCCCTAAGGTTTGGCTAGTTTTGCGACTTCCATCCAAACGTTTGTTTCTCCGCATCTGGATCCAAATAGTTTGAAATCTTGTCATTTTCATCCGGCTCGCTAACTCCATCCACTTTTCTCCATTAAGTCAGGGGTATTTTCGTCCTTTTTGTTAACTTAAAAGGATTTGGTCTTTCCAGGTGTATTCGGTCTTTTTACAAAGGATGGTATAGGATATATACCTGGACTGCAGCTCCCAAGGCAACCACTTCATCTGGATTGACGGTAACATTCGGTTCCTTTCCGGTAAGGCTCTTGACAACTTCCTGAACAGCTGGAATACGCGTTGAGCCACCAACAAGGATCACCTCATCAATATCTTTAAACGACAGCTTGGCATCTCTCAAAGAATTCTCAACTGGTCTTTTAAGCCTAAAACAACAACAAAAACACAACAATTTCATCAGCCTTTTTTCGTTAACACAGTTGAAGCAACAAACTTTCGGTGTTAAAAGATGAACCTATCCAGCAGGTCTGAACATAGTTCCTCAAACTTTGCTCTTGTAAGGGTAGTGTCAATATGCTTAGGGCCATCTGCGGTGGCTGTAATGAACGGCAAACTAAGAAGAAAAAAGAGATTATAAGTCAGTAAAATAATGCAATAGAAATGTGGTATCACAATCATGAAATTTCCAGCTGACTCATGTACCTAATATTTGCCTGTGTCAAAGTTGAAAGTTCCATCTTCGCCTTTTCAGCTGTTTCGGTCAACCGTTGCAGTGCTTGCTTGTCTTTTAGTAAGTCAATGCCCTCGTCTTTCTTGAAGCTTGAAGCAAGCCAGTCAACAATCCTCTACATAAATTCATTGATCACCAGTTATGCAACAGATATATCATATGTACAATTGTACGACGATATTTCGGCCTTAACGATACCTACCTTGTCAAAATCGTCACCACCGAGATGTGTATCTCCAGAAGTAGACAGAACCTCAAAGACTCCATCACCAACCTCAAGAACTGCATATGAGATATAAACATTATACAACCGACACTTTTTATGGTGAGAAACATGAACATTACAGTCAAGCTTGATACCCTTACCTGAAACATCGAAAGTACCACCTCCAAGATCAAAAACCAATATAGTCTCATTGTTCTTCCTTTCAAAACCATAAGCTAGCGAAGCAGCTGTAGGTTCGTTGATAATTCGCAGAACTTCCAGACCAGCAATTCGACCGGCGTCCTTGGTTGCTGTTCTTTGAGAATCATTGAAATAAGCAGGAACTGTCACGACAGCTTTAGTGACCTTGTCGTTCAGAAATTTGGAAGCATCATCCACAAGTTTTCTCAAAACCTGTTTAGATTCCAAAATGATCAATCATACCCAGTAAAATTTACAAATCACTCCAAAACACACTAAACCTCATTTATAACTATATTTTGGATAAGGGATGCTAAAAACCTATGGGATATATATAAAAATTTATATAATCTTGCGCCTCGGGTGCGAAGAGCCCACCGCTTTTGCGCTTTGCGCCTCATTTTTAGACCTCATCGCTTTTGTGCGCCTCTCGCTTTTTAAAACCAGACTCATAGCAAGCTATCTATAGGATCCGGGAGGGTGGTATGAGAGCAAACCTTTCCACTGTCCCAGATAATAGAGAGGCGGACTAAAATAGTAATAGTAGTAACGATAAACAAAGGATTTTAAAATGTGAAAATCAAATTAACTTTAAAGTAAATAAATATGAACGGATAGTTAAACCAACAAAACAAAAGGAAACAAAAGGCTCTGAAATGTGAAAATGAATAAATTTTGAAGTAACATAAGTAATACAAAAATTTGAAAGAATACTTAAAACGAAACATATGTGCATGCTCATTCACTTATTAAATGAACGAAAATTCATGTTTATGTTCATTTTATTTATTTATTAAAAGTTCAGTTTGTTTACAATCCTAAATAAACATACTCAATGATAACAGGAGGCAACTACAGGATTGCTAATTCAGTCACCAACAAACCATAATTCAGTCACTAACTAACTAATTAAGCCATAAGTTAGCAACAATAATAGGAGGCAACTACAGGATTGATAATTCAATCACCAACAAACCATAATTCAGTCACTAAATATACCTGTGCAGAAATCTCTTCAGCAGCAAACTGCTTCCCAATAGCCGGACACTCGATCTTAACATTCCCATTCTCATCTCTAACAACCGTATACGACACCTGCTTCGACTCCTCATCCACCTCCGCCATCTTCCTCCCAATAAACCTCTTCACCGAGAAAAACGTATTCTCCGGATTCACCACCGCCTGCCTCTTCGCTATCTGCCCTACCAACCGGTCCCCGTTCTTCGTGTACGCCACCACCGACGGCGTCGTCCGCTGCCCCTCCGCGTTCGTCACTATCACCGGCTTCCCTCCCTCCATCGCTCCCACTGCAGAGTTCGTCGTTCCTAGATCTATTCCAACCACCTTCTCCGCCACTACTCTATTTCTTCTACTGTTTTTCAACTTTACGAAGGATTTTTGGTGTGAAAAGGATATGGATTTGGTTAATCCTTTGCCGAAGAAGACGGTTTTAGGTGAATTTCGATTTGAAGCGAAGGATGAGCCTCCGAGAGCATGAATCTGAGCAGTGGAAGACGCCATTGGAGTGGATTGTTGATAGAAATGGAGGTTGAGGTATGTTATAAAAGGAGGGGGTTACGAAGATTGGGAGTGGTGAGGTTTTGGGGATAAAAAGGGAGACGGAGATTGGGAGGAGAGGGTTAGGTGGGGACACGTTAACGGCTCTAGAGTCTTCTTTGTTTTGTGTGGTCAGGATAACGGCTTGGTTTTCTCATTTTTTAAAGTTTATTAGTTAATAGGTTATTTTTTTTTTTTAACGGCAAACTCACTTTATATATATATATATATATATAAAGAGCCAGCAAAAAACTGGAAACAAAACAGAAACAACAAAAACAAAAAACAAACAACCGAACGAAAAACAAAAGATTACATCAGATCGGAAACATCAAAGATCCTCCACTTGTCCCAGCTTGACGGCTGACGGGAAGAACGGTTGCTTAACCAAAGAAAGGCGTCTTCTTTAATTTGCTCCACAGATCTGATGATAGGGATGAAATTGCCTTCAAAAATCATTTCGTTCCTAGCTTTCCAGATCCTCCACACGGTTGCCGAAACAATAGAGTAAACAATCCTTTTCCATACTTTACTACCCGGCTGGTTATCGATATACCCCAACAGATCCGGTAAATTTCCTATATCCGCGGGGAAGGAGATCCGCATCCAGGCAAGGACATTCCACCACAAGCACCGGGCCCAAAGGCAGCCCACGAAGATATGATCTGGGTCCTCCGCACTTAAGCCACACCGAGGACAGAAGCAGTCTCCGATTGGGACTCCCCTTTGCAAAAGGCCGACTTTAGAAGCAATTTTTCCGATAAGCGCTCGCAAAAGCAAGTAGTTAACCTTAGGAGGGACCCAACTATTCCATTTAAAAACTAAATCTTCATTAGAAGCAGACACTAGAGCCGAATCAATTTCAAAACGAACCTGCTTAACTGCGAAAGAGCCGTCCGGGTCCGATCTCCACTTCCAGCTATCCCCGACCGCGATGATATTTTCCTTAATATTGATGCCAATTTTTGCCAGAGCCGCGTCCACCGAGCCGATGTCCTTCCATATCCCCGTAATAGTCTTTTTCAAAGGAAAAAAAGGAGGATCAGAGGAACCATTTTTTTTATGGATCGCACCCACAACGGCCGCCCAAAGTTGGTTCGGATTCTCTTTAAAGCGCCACCACCACTTGGCGAGCATAGCATAATTTAAGCTTTGAATGCCTCCAAGACCCATCCCGCCTAGCTTTTTAGCTTTCAAAATGAGATCCCAACGGACCCATCGCAACTTATGGCCCGCCATAGACTTACCCCAAATAAATTCTCTTCTAATTTTTTCAAGCTTTTGAACGATACATTTAGGGGCAGCAAAAAGAGAAAGAAAATACGACGGGAGACTCCCGAGGACAGACTTAGCAAGGGTCATACGTCCCGCGAAAGATAGATGTCTTGCTTTCCACTTAGAGAGTTTGGCTTTGAACTTATCAATCACCGGTTTCCAGAATTTAGCTTTCTTCATATTGACTCCAATAGGAATTCCCAAATACACGAAAGGAAAAGACCCCGCTTCACAATTCATCAACCGGGCGAGAGAGTTCACTTCGGAAGCCGAGACCCCGATACCAAAAACTTTACTTTTGGATCGGTTAATCTTGAGACCCGTAACTAGACTCAACCATCGCAAAAGACGGTTCAAAGCTATGATATTATGTTCCGACCAAGACCCTAGAAACAAGACATCATCCGCGTAGCAAAGATGAGAAATAAGAGGGCCCCCGTTTGGAAGTTGACAACCATGGAAAAGGCCCAAGTTACACGCCCTATTCATAAACATACTCACAATTTCCATGGCGATAATAAAAAGGAACGGAGAGAGAGGGTCACCTTGTCTTAGACCCCTCTTATATTTGAATTCTTTGGTGGGGGAACCATTGACCAAAACCGATCCCATACCCGAGCTCAAACAACCTTTAATCCACATAATCCATTGTTGCGGGAACTTCATCTTATCCATTATCCGAAAGAGGAATTTCCAATTAATCGTATCATACGCCTTTTCGAAATCAACTTTAAGAATGAGAACCTTAGATTTGGATTTTTTTGCCCAAGCCACCGATTCACTGACAATAAGGGGGCTATCAAGGATGTTTCGGCCTCCCACGAAAGCCGATTGATTGGGGGACGAAATATCATTGACAACAATTTTAAGACGGTTAGCAAGAACCTTGGCAATGATCTTGTAAATCGAGCCCACCAACGAAATAGGGCGAAAATTAACAATCTCTTGCGGGTCACTAACTTTGGGGATGAGGGCGACAAAAGAAGAGTTTCAACCCTTGCTAATCTCTCCCGAACAGTGAAATTCATTCATCATACTCATAATCCAAAATTTAATCTTATCCCAAAAAACTTTGAAAAATTTGAGCGAGAACCCATCCGGGCCAGGAGCTTTACCTCCATCGCAGCTTTTCACCGCCATGAAGACTTCCTTTTCCGTAAACCTCTCACATAGACCCAACCCCAACTGGTCCGAAACGACAGGGAGCCCAAAATTAGCAAAATCAGGCCTCCTCCTAATTGGCTCCAAGAACTGTTTTTTGAACCAGTTCCTAATTTCATCCTTAAGAATCCCCGGGTCCGAAACCGCCGTACCATTAAAAAACAGACTGTTAACTCTGTTCCTTGCTAAATTCAACGAGACCACTTTATGAAAATAGGTTATTACCTGAGATTGCTTTTCGGGCTTGAGAAACTTAGTTATATTAATTATTATTTATTATTAATACGACCTCATTACATCAAACATCTCATTGGATTCAACAACAATGTATTCACATCACCGGATTAGATCATGAACCCATATTAGAGGTCAAACAAAAATGCAACAGAACCACATGAATAACATCATTTCCACTTTTACTTCAATGCACTTACGTGATCGGGTGATTTGGGATTTTGTAAAAATGTTTGTTCTTGTACTTCTTTACAAAATTACATAGAATTCAAGAAAACAAAACAATGACTTAAAGAACTTTAATTTAACACCCAATCTAATCGGGCAAACAGATGTTGACCAAAAGTGAAATAGATGTTTAACCAGATCCAAGTCTTCTTATATTTTAGCACCGTTTTCCTCTTCAAAACACTGTTCAACCTAACATGGGTTTCCATCAACTGTTGACCAAAAGTCAAACAGATGTTAAAACTACTGTTTGAGTTATTCAAACATCTGATGAATACTAAATGAGATGTTGACCAAAAGTCAATCAGATATTGACCAAAAGTCAAGCAGATGTTGACTTTTGCTTGAAATGATTATCAGAGAATAGAACTCGATGTTTTTCTTCCTTTAATGGCATAATTAACCAGCTTATCATTGTCAAAGAATAGAGCTTATAACTTTGAACATGATTTTGCTATTAGTTTGTACTATATTTTTCATCAAGGAATCGTTTCAAGCGAGTAACTGACTATACTGTCTTTAGCTTACATCGCCGGTAGTATCTAACTGAATTTATTTCTTGAAGTTTCTTTGCTTAAATGTGTGGTTATACCGGTGTCTTAAAATTCACCAACATCAACCGATTTTAAAACTAAGATTAATGGCTGCAAGTTTCTGACTTTATAAAACGGTCATTACAAAATTCAGGATTGGTTGGCCGCATTGTTTCCGTTAGACATGTACCCAATAATTTACATCTACATATATAGTTTTAGAACCACAGCTTCAAAACTAAACAAACAAGTCTACCATCAGTTTCTAAAAGCGAACAACTACAACCCAAAAACTTGGTTCCATCTATCCTTCTGCATTTGCCTTCTTCAATCCCATGAACATTCATCCGAACAAAAAAAGTTTTTTACCTTTCACAAAGTTAAGTGTAAATGCTTGACCTGGAGCCATGCCTTTATCCTTCACAAACTTTCTCATTCCTTGCACATAATATCTTGGTTGACCTCGAGATGAACCTATAGCAACTTGAACATTCCAAACATCACCTGCCGCGTCCACAATCTTCAAACCCATCTTACGATTCAGTCCGAGATCTTCAGCCTGTTTTTTAAAAAGGTGCTGTAATAAACAACGAACAATTCGATAAACAAAGAATTAACACATCTTTAAAATCTGACTAAAGTATTATATATTAGTAAACTCATCATCACAAACTTACAAAATGACCGTCTACACGGAAAGAAATAGGTACGATCTGATTATCTTCATTTACAACAACCATACCACCTTCATTGACATTAACGATGTCATGTACAGCTTCAGTATCTGAATTCAAGATAATCTCTTCTACCACCTTTTCTTTAACAACAGCACAGACCTCCGGTGGAAGCACTAAATCGCACGTAGCACAATTAAAAACCGTGATATGAAAAGTCTGAAGATCTATCATCTCAAAGACAATCAGATGATCAGCAGTTATTGACAAGTCATTCTTTATCTCCTTCCATCTGGTAGTTATGTAAAGTTCATTGTTGATATCTTCCATCCGTACAGACCAGTTCTGCTTTCCAGATCCTTTAATAAGAACCGGATATGAAGGAATAGTGTTTAACATCTTGTGATGAACAAAAGAACGATTAATACTCTACAATCAGAATAAAACACATTATATAGTACATTAGTAAAAATATATCAGAAAATTAAGTAAATAAATAAAAAACAACAATTAAACAACTGTATATCCAAAAAAATTACATGATGAATATTGTTCGAAGTTACATACCACATAATCTTCGTTACCATATGGTTTGTAGTAAAAATCATCACAAGGAGCAAGAGAAGTGTCTTGATAAAAATATAATATTCTGAAACTTTCTAATGCTTCTTCATAGTGAAATATCAACCATGAATCTGAAGGTATTTTCAAACTGTCTACCAACTGACACCAACCATTATAGAAATAATATCTGCTATTGCTTAGAGGATAGATCTTGACTTTAAAAACGTTTCTAGTTGTGGTCCGGATGTTTGTATTTCCAGTTGGATAATTAAACTGTTGAATCCATTTTTCATACTGTTTTGTCAAAATCTAAGCATAAATAAATCAAACACTTTTATTGCTAGATATCATACGAAAAAATTAAAATTAAGTGTTAAAGTAAGATCGGATAAAATTCCTAACCAAACATTTCCTTTTACTGTCTTCAAGGTAACACGGAAATCCATAAATCATTGTCACGTAAAACTGTAACAGTATCAATTATATAGAATCAAAATCAATAACATTAAGAAACAAATGAATACAATCCATTAAGGTATGCAATACATCTAAATAAAAGATGATACAACTCATATATATCAAAATAAAAATAGACAACATCGAAAAGGTGAGAATACATCTAAATAAAAGATGTTACATGAACAACTTTATAAACAACTTTACAAATAAACATTACAATACATCAGTAAAGATTGAAATTTTATATCATACATCAGAATCACATGAACAACTTTATAAATATCTTTACAAATACAACAGTAAAGATCGAAATTTTATATCATACATCAGAATAAGATAAATACATGAGCAAAGTGAAATCCAATAAAATCAACAATGGATAAGACAAATGGTAGATACACCAAATGCAGATCACTTTTTTTAGAATCATTGCATCTTTGGCAGAGACACCGTTATTGTCACCGGAATAAAAAAAAGTATATGTAAGTGTTTACTACCTATTAAATTGCTTTAGTAAAATAATTGGGATAAATCATGTGATTATATGAAGATATGCCATAGGCTGTACATGTTTTCTTTTATGTTGCTGATAGGGTCAAAATGATTTATGCTTGGATAGAAGTGTCTGAGAAGTATACGAGAAGTCTCTATCGGCATTTTGATCACAGGCTGATCTTGGTGGTTGGGTCGGTTGGGAGTTGCATTTAAAATAAGTGGTAATAATCATGTAATGTGTATGATTTTTGCTATCAACCCTTTTATATCTTGTAGAAACCACTAAGTGGAGCAGAATATGTTCAAACTTTTTCAGGATAGTTTTAATTTCCACCATGGACTTATCTTTTACATCACTTACAGAACTTGCAGTTTTATTTACTTAAATTGGCATATGTTCTGGTTCTGTTAGTGATTAAAATGGGTTCCCCTGTGTTTTAATAGGTAAGAAACTTTGGTCATATTGAGCTTCCAGACACAACTAACGATTCTCCTAACATTTTGGTATATCAGGTATAGTTTTCATTATTCACATATCTCTTGGTATAAACTACAGAGGTTAAAAGTTGTATTTTTGTTTCTTTTGGTTTTTTTTTGTGTTAATGACAGGAAGTTATTGACATGTGCGACTTTGCAGTGGGGTTAAGCTGACAACTAAATGGATCACTCATACCCTATGAATGTGAGCCCTATTTCTAGCTCCTTAAATTTTTTTTAGAAATATGATAACATCATTTATTGGTGGGAATGGCGGATATATGTCACACCCCGACCACGTAAAACAACAAAACGTGGCGGAAACGTCGGGGAGTGTTGTAACAGAATTATTGTTCCACAACCATGGTAATTAAAGTTATGTTTTATTTATAAACAAAAGGGGTTACATTGTCTTAAAACAACTGAAACAAAGAGCACATCACATAATTAAACTAGTTCTAGCTTCGTTTTAAGTCACTAAGGCATAGGTCCGCCTAAGTGTGTCTTGATCATCCTATGCAATAGCTCCTGAAACACATGTGAAAATAGGTACGTCAGCATAAAAATGCCTGTGAGATACATAGGTTTTATTGATTTAAGATTCATGACTTGTAAGTTTAAAGAAAAGGTTTATCAAAAGTAGTCATGAACCTTGTAAAATGTTTTTGTTTTATAAATCATATAAAAATCGATAAGGAAACAGATGATATATATATATATAAGAATAATGTATGGTTAAATGAATAACCAAGTAAAAAAAATGAGTTTGTATAAATTGAGTTAATTGTAAAACAATGTTTAAGTGAAAATATGTTGTAAATGTAATATGTACAAACTGAAATGGTTTAAATAACGCTATGATATATAATACCATAAAAGCACTTATATATAGGAAGTACCAGCGGCGTGTCCACCATGCTTTTATCATACTACATGTCGCCTCGTTATGTAAATCATTTACCCAAACAAACCACCCAAAATGTAATGTTTAAACTAATTGTCAAATGTTTATGAGTAAACCAAGTCTATTATCAAAATGTAAACCATGTAATGTATAAACAAAAGTCATGTATGGTAAGTAAAAAGTACCATATGTAAAAAGTGCACAAAACAGGGTTTTTGAATAAATCAAAGTTATGTTTTGAAAAATGAAAGCATGCTTTACTGATACAAACACCTATGCGGTATGTTAAACGTATACATTCAAGCCTTGAGACTGTAGGATAACCTTAGAGTAAAGGTTATCAAAATGCTTTCGGATTCAGTCATTCCTTCTATCCAAACAAACCTAGGATATTAGGAATGGGAGTTGTCAAGTCCTATGGTACCACTACTTACTACCGAGCGGCGTAGCTAATGTTAATGAATGTATTTTAGTTCGTTAAGCAAACCAAATGTCATACCAAATGTAAGCATGTTTTATGAAAATAATGTACCTAGTATGCTAAGTAAACATACAAGGTAGAGATGTAAAACAATGTGTTCATATGTTGAGTAAACATATGTAACAGAAAATGTAATGTAAAACAATGTGCTAGCATGCCAAGTAAACATACATAGCAAAAGAAATGTAATGTAAAACAATGTGCTAGCATGCCAAGTAAACATACATAGCAAAACATAATGAAATCATGTACTATAGTTGTACTAATGAACATAGCAAGCATATGATGTAAAACATGGAAAACACGAAAGTAACAAGTAGGCACATGTGTTTCACCCCAAAATGTTTGAAAACAGTAAAAGAGGGGTCTATGTACTCACTTGAGATTGCCTAGAATTCCTTGAGTAACAACCAAGCAATGCTAGAGATCACGGAAATCAAACGGCACCTAATATAGGTAACTACATTAATAAACCAGACCTAAATCGGAGGATCGGATAGAATGAGGGTTCATAAACCAAATGAGTATGGGAACTCATGTAATATGGTTTAACAAAGCCTACATACTAAAACGGAACTGATCCTAAGTGCTTATGACCCATTACGACCCGTTTAGGTAGCTTACGCTACTTTATCGCGTCATTCGCGTAAAACGCGTTCGGACCGCCTAACTAGTCCTATGATAAGTAAAATATGCCTTAAAATGTCTAATATTGTTACCTAATCAGTTTAGATGTCAAAATTTATGTTACATATGCTTAAAATGAATTTATGCGCAAAAAGGGCATTTTGGTCATTTACCTAAGGCATATAAATTACCTATCATACAACTACTTAAACGAAGTGACCATAAGGTATAACCTTGGAAGGTTATTCCCTATGCAACTATGGTCACCTAATGTGTTTGGTCGGATCCTAGTGATCGACCAAACGGGTCGGGTTCGGAAGTATAAGCGATTGTTTAGATCGCTTACCTTACGACCCTATATAAGCACAAATCTAAAAGTGACGAGTTAAACATGTTAAAACATGTTTAACGAGGTTTGAAAACAGGTTTGGTATCAAGACAAAGGGTCTTGATACCCAAAAGTAGTTTGGTTACAAAATACGCAAGAATACGCATTTTGGTCGAAACTACGACTCGTCACTGAGCCTAGATAACGTGGTAATCAGTAGGTATAGTCACTAGGGACTATAACCATCGTGATTACGCTCACGTTATGAAGTTCAAACGAACTTCGCATTGACCATAGACTAGTCAATGCAGAAAGTCAAACAAAGTTTGACTTTAATGCTAAAACGTAAAAGAACGAAAGAATACTTACAACGGGTCCAAGAACGGAAGCTTTGATCCGATTACTCTCAGGTATAAAGTAAATACATCAACTTAGAGAGATGAAATCAGATTCAAAGGTGTGAGTTGCAACAAATGAATGGGGGGTATTTATAGGTTTCATGGAACCGTTAAGATCGCTCATCGTAAAACGTGCTTTAATCTCAACCGTACAACTCATGCCCACTGATTTACAAACCCATGGGAGCCCATAGTTTCGAAAATTCTATGTACAAGAGTGCCCAACAGCTGGAACAGCTGAAAAAAAACATGCTATGCAGATCTGGGGGTCGCTCGCGGCCCGCGTAATAGCCAAGAGAGGCTTACGCGGCCCGCCTGAGCAAAGTTGGGCAGAAATGGCAGTTTTGGTCCCTGCACTGTAAAACCTTGGTTTCTGACCCGTTTGAAGCCCGTTAAACCATTTTCAAGGATCTACAATGATGCCTAAACATGAGGGACATGAAACATGCTCAAAAATATGCCGGATTTCGGTTCGTTTGGTCGTACGGACGCGATATTTGCTTAATTACGACGAAATGCGCACGAACGCGAAAAACGATCCAAATTACGCGACGAATGGATTTTTCTTATGCCAAACACTAAAACAAAATATTTTAATGCTTACATAAATTTTTGGATGTCCGGATGCATTTAGAACGTAAGATATGCGCGAAAATGCAAACTTATGCACTTTTTGACGCTTTTAGTCCCTGAATGAGCATAAAGTTTATTTTAGCACACCGAACCCCTCAAAGCCTATTTATAAGCTATGTAAAGGATATTTAGGGTGTGTTTAACTTATGATCAAGTTCCGGAATGTCTGTTACAGTACGAATTGGCATACTTTCACAGTTTGTCGAATTTAGTCCCTGTAAGCGAATAAACTTGATTTTGCCATACCAAAGCCTTCAAAACTTATTTCTAAGTTATGTAAAGGTTATTTAAGGTATGTTAAGCATATATTGATGTTCCGGAGTGTTTGTCGCGTTAAACTGATTACGTTTACGCACCAGTTTGCGTATAACTCTCCAGAAAGTGATGTAGAGTTTGAAATTGAATGAAAATCAAAACATGAAAAATGTCAAACATAATTTAACAAACATTGGGGTCAAATAACTTTATTTCATTGATAACTGAATTGTTTACAATGATTACAAGCACAAGTGTCACAATATATTTGTGTCTACCGGTGGCAGTTTCAGTACATTTATCTAAAAGTTGGGTGATTTGAGTTTTGAAGGTGCACGTTGAAGATTTACGGCTGATCCTGCATGCATTGGGAAACTGCATGTCTCACAGAGATGTCAAGGTAATAATTAGTCAACCCTATGAAAAATCCACTGGTTTTGACCGAACCTGTTAGGTGTTTACGAGTAGATTCATCAGTCTCTTTCCTTCATTTGTTATCCTTATCTATTCAGGAACTTGTACAAAGTGCATTGCTGGATAGCAACACTGGGGGGGATGATCGTATTCTCTACAGTAAGCTGGTGAAGATGACTGATATCTGAACTGTAAGACACTGGCATTTTAGTAAATTCTTCTTCATTCTTGAATGGCAAATTTCTGATTAGAGTAACTTGTGTTAATACTAGTGGGAATGCCCGCGCGTTGCGGCGGGTGTCTCGATTGATATCAGATTCAATTATGATGTTATTATGAACCACAACTAATATTCCATACATCCACATGTTACGGGAGTATCAGTACTGTATTGGCATGCAGTGTACTCGTTAAGGAAAGGAAAGGAAAGCTACAACACAAAAAACGTAAAAGGAAAATAAAAAAGAGGGGCACTACGCCGCCACGTGATGGCGCGTCATTGGCTAGGATGAATAATGAGGAGCAGGAGTTGGTTTTCAATATAAACATATTTGGTCATTAATAGATGAGATTTGATGTACCAGACCTTTAATCTAACAAGCCTATTTAGCTAAAAATATGAAATATAACCAAATAGTGAATAAAGTCATTGGCAAACCCAAAAAGATGACAGACAAATAATAGTGTTAATTTTTGTGCACTAAATAGGTAACAATTAAATCTGGTATTGAAAAGATATCCATCAAATGAAAATATTAAAATAAAACATGAAATGGTAGTATTGAAGTATTGATTTGGATTTTTGGTGAGGGTCGAAACATGCCAGGTTTGATGACCAGAAACAACCTTTTTTTTCCAAAGTTAATTTTTTAAATATAATTAAGAAGTCAAATATATTTATAAAAACTATAATATTTCAGTAATAATCTAATTTATTTTTAGTAAAACGATTTGGGATGATTTATGCATTAAAAATACACTTTCAAGTTTTAACCCGTTTGAAGCATTTAACAAGCCTGCTTTTAAGCAATGTTTTTTTGACCCGTTCATAAGACTAGTGGGTGTGGGCGTGGCCAAGGGCGTTGTTGGCCCTTTAACGCCGGGTACATCACCCCGGGTTGGCGTTTTGGTGGGCGTTGTTAGCCATTTACTCATAATGGAGTTTATAGGGCAGAACCATCATTTTTATTGCAAAAAACAAGTGGGACTGGATCCGAGGTCCAAACTTCCCCCACGAATGGGATAATCGAGATGGGAGTGGTACAGGTATACATGTACCAAGTTTTCTATTGTTGTTAGGCAAGCGATATATGAAGTTTCCACTTTCCAGGATTAGCAGTGGTAGTCAATGGCCTTTGTGGGATAATTAGGTTCCCCACAAAGTGAATATGTTTGGTTGGAGTGTTCCACTGAATAAAATTGCATCGAAGATGGCTTTACCGGTGTGTTCCAGGTGCGGTATTAAGGAGGAATCTACGGATTACATCCGTGCTTCTTGCTTGGTGGCTAGATCGCTTTGATGGCAGGGGCTAGTCTAATAGGCTTAGTACACAATATGTAAGCAGGAAGTAAAAGAAGTCCACCAAGCATATGCATTTACTAATAGGCTTCCAACATCCTTCCCCTTAACATGGCTTCGGCTTTCCTCACTTGCTTCACTGGCTTCATCACAAACAGCTACATGAATTAAAGAAAGCCAGTTTGCGTAATGGGTCAAAACAAAACTCGGGTAAAGATATTCTATAACGTTAGAATAGGTACATTTTAATTAAAGAGCATACTAAATATCGATAGTAACTGTTTGTATGAAATAAGACATACTTGCCACCAGACCCTTTCAAGTCCATAATTCAATTTGTTTTCTATTCTGCACCAAAAAAAAAATAAGAAAAGCCGAGCAATAATTAAACAGACAGATAATTAAGATTAACGTTACAAAAATAACGATCTACATGACCAACTTCTTCATCATCATCACAATCTACAGGACCAACTTCTTTGCCACCAGGCTCTTCCCTCCCGTCCTCTTCAACTTCAATCTCATCTACGAAAAACCACCAAGCAAAAAACAGAAACTGAATTGGGGGATTTTCAATTATAGAAAATGGTTCCATATGAGCAGAAATCGAACCTGGTGGAACAAAATTAAAATAAGAACCAACAAATTTAATATCGTACTGGTGAAACAAAAGTGTTGCAAAAAGTGAAGTTCCACAAATTCAAACCTAGTTTATGCAGATCCAGTGAAGTTCAAATTGAAGATCCAGAAAAAACAGATTTTCGACTGGAAGGAGATGGTGATGAAAGATCAGACCTAATCCTGTTGGTTCAGTTCTGTTTGTGCATGAAGGAAAACATTAAAACATACCTGTTACAGCAGACAGTGCAGTGGAGAATCCAGTAATAGAGTTCGACATGCTTGTCATCTTGATCTGGTTCCTCCTTAGGATGCTGACTGATGATGGGGACTTAGTAAACTGAAAAGGGGATCGGTTAGGAGAGGAGGTTTCGATTGATGTTATGCTAATAGGGTTGTTTCTAATGTGTAACTGTCTAACCCATTAACCTCCACATAATTCTCCTTATATAAGCACCCAGGAGGAAACCTAATTAGTTAATAAGGGTAATATGGTCCATCAACAATTACCAACTAATTATTTAATAGGTTATAATATATTTTGATCTATATTATGTAAATGATTATAATGGCTATAGATTAAATATTAATACATAATATATTTAATCTTACATTCTCCCACTTAGCCGAGTAATCATTTACTATGAGTATTAGATAAGCCTGATCAGGAGTTAACACTCATTTTAGCCTTAAACAAGTACTATAGCAGAGAAATACAGCCGTTGAATCATTATGCGACTCAGGACCCCCATTAATCATACTATAGCCTTAATTGTTTGATTTGTAACTTTATTTGTCTATATGCCATTATACCGGTTGAACATATTCTAAGAGACATACAAAATCAAACTGAGGAAATTTCATTAATCATAAAACATAAGCTAGTACAATATGCTCAAATAAGGTCTTTACTAAACCCCATATTACGAACATGTTCTTCATAAACCTTAGGAGGGAGACCTTTAGTCATCGGATCCGCAAGCATATCCTTAGTACTAATATACTCGATACAAAGATTATTTTCCTCAACTCGTTCACGTACGAACAGATATTTTGTATCAAGATATAAACCAGCTCCAGTCGAACTGTTACTGTTCGAGAAACTAACGGCAGCTGAATTATCACAATAAAGCTTCAATGGTCTAGAAATGGAATTAACGATTTTGAGTCCAGTGATCAGATTTCTAAGCAACATTCCATGACAGGTTGCGTTATAAACAACAATGTACTCTGCCATCATTGTGGAAGTTGTGGTCAACTGTTGTTTATGACTCTTCCATGAGATAGGGCCGCCTGCTAACATAAAGATATAGCCCGAAGTGGATTTCTTGTCATCTTTGCACTTTGCAAAGTCAGAATCAGAATAGCCCACCACTTCTAAATGATCACTTCTTCTATAAGTCAGCTTATAGTCTTTCGTCCCTTGCAGATATCGAAGTACCTTCTTAGCTGCTTTCCAGTGATCTAGGCCAGGATTAGTCTGATAACGGCCTAGCATTCCAGCAATATAAGCGATATCTGGGCGAGTACAGACTTGAGCATACATCAGGCTCCCGACTACTGACGCGTAAGGTATTTGGCTCATTTGCTCCTTCTCAACCTCTGTTGTCGGACACTGGAATGAACCGAAAACATCTCCTTTAACTACTGGAGCGACGGAGGGTTTGCACTGTTGCATGTTATATCGTGTAAGGACACGATCTATGTAAGCCTTTTGGGACAATCCTAAGATCCCTTTGTGTCTATCTCGGTGAATTTCGATGCCAATGACGTAAGAAGCATCTCCAAGATCCTTCATGTCGAAGTTATGCGAGAGTAACCGCTTCGACTCATGCAACATATCTAAACTATTACTCGCCAATAGAATATCATCTACATAAAGGACAAGTATAGTAAAGTTGCTCCCACTCATCTTGAGGTAGGTGCATTGATCCACTTGATTCTTCATAAAACCTTGTTTCTTCATGACTTCATCAAACTTGAGGTACCACTGACGTGATGCTTGTTTTAACCCGTAAATGGATTTCTTCAGCTTACAGACTAGATGCTCCTCACCTTCAGGTTTAAAGCCTTCAGGTTGTTTCATGTAAACATCTTCGTCCAAATCTCCGTTAAGGAAAGCGGTTTTAACGTCCATCTGATGCAGCTCTAAATCAAAATGAGCTACTAGGGCCATGACGATCCTTAATGAATCTTTACGAGAGACAGGTGAAAACGTCTCTTGATAATCAATTCCCTCTTTCTGAGTGTAGTCCTTTGCAACCAATCTCGCTTTGTAGCGTTCAACGTTCCCATTCGGATCCAGTTTTGTTTTGAATACCCATTTACATCCTACGGGTTTGGCTCCGTTGGGTAATTCTACCAAATCCCAAACGTCATTTTTCTTCATGGATTCAAGCTCTTCAATCATTGCTTTATTCCATTCAGAAGACTGATCACTGCTAATGGCTTCATTGTAAGAGATAGGATCATTGAGCTTTCCGGGATCCATTTCAGTCAGGTAGGTAACATAATCATCCCAATTAGTAGGCCTTCTTTGCCTAGATGACCTCCTGAGTGGATTATCGGGTTCAGCGTTTTCTTGGTTTTGAGCATTTGATGTGCCTTCGTCATGAGGTATAATGGGTTCTGATTGTAGAGGTAAATTTGGAGTTGGTGCAGTAGCTTCAGGTACAGTAGTTGCATTGGGTACAAGAGGAGTAATCGGAGTAATGGTAAGCGACGAGTCTCTCCCCCCCGCGTCTTGTACTTCTTGCAATTCTTCGTAAGGGTTGGTACTGCTCCCACTGACCTTGAAATCCTCCAGGAACGCAGCACGCTTGGTTTCAACAATACGGGTGACATGGGAAGGACAATAGAAACGATAACCCTTAGAGTTCTCATGATACCCGATAAAGAAACAGGTAACTGTTTTAGGGTCAAGTTTCCTTATGAAAGGATTGTAAAGTTTTGCTTCAGCAATGCAGCCCCATACTTTCATATATTTAAGACTCGGTTTCCTTCCTGTCCAAAGTTCATAAGGAGTTTTAGGGACAGACTTAGAAGGAACTCTATTGAGTATATGAACAGCTGCTTTTAACGCTTCAGTCCAGAGGAATAATGGTAAATTAGTGTTGGCTAACATACTGCGCACCATGTTTATAAGGGTACGATTTCTTCTTTCAGTGACACCATTCTGCTGAGGTGTACCAGGCATGGTGTATTGGTTCACAATCCCCTGGCCCTTACAAAACTCATAAAATGGACCAGGAGCTTGACCCACATCAGTATGCCTTCCATAATATTCACTGCCTCTATCTGATCTCACAACTTTAATCTGACGATCTAATTGCTTTTCAACTTCAGCCTTATAATCTTTAAAAGTTGTAAGAGATTCAGATTTCTCCTTAATTAGATACAAGTACATGTAACGAGAATAATCATCAATAAAAGTGATAAATGAAGTATGTCCTGTTATGCCAGCGATTTGGTAAGGACCACTAATGTCAGTGTGAATGAGTTCTAATAAATTAGAGCTCCTAGTGGCACCTTTCTTATTCGCTAATGTCATTTTACCTTTAAGACATTTGACACATGTTCCAAAATCAGAGAAATCGAGAGGAGGTAAGACTTCATCCTTTACGAGACGATTTAATCGTTCTCTTGAGATGTGGCCTAAACGCTGATGCTACAACATGGATGAAGTTTCTAAGTGTCACACCCCGACCGCGTAGAACAACAAATCGCGGCGGAAACATCGGGGCGTGTTGTAACAGAATTAAATGTTTCAAATCCATGGCAATTGAAGTTCCGTTTTATTGATTAAAAGTGTTACAATGTCTTAACAAACAAAGAAATACAACATAATTAACTAGTCTTGCATCTTTTATTGTCACTAAAGCCCAAGTCTGCCTATGTGTATCATGATCATCTTATGCAACAGCTCCTGAAAAACACATGTGAAAATAGGTACGTCAGCATAAAAATGCCTGTGAGATACATAGGTTTTGTGAAAATAAGATTCATGACTTATGTTTGAGAAAATGTTTAGTCATGAACCTTGTTATTTGCTTTGTCTTTTAAATCATTTGAAAAACGATAAGATCAGATGATAAGTATAAATAAATGTAAGGTTAAATGAATAACCAAATAAAATGTGTTTGCATAAGATAAGTTGTTTATAAATCAATGTCTTGTGAAAAGTATGTTATTTGTATGAAATGTTCTATGTCTCAAACTGAAATGATTCAAATAACGTTACGACATGTAAGACCATACAAACACTTATATATAGGAAGTACCAGCGGCGTATCCACCATGCTTGTATCATATTACACACGCATCGTTACTTAATCACTTAATCAAACCAAACCAAACAATGTAAAATGTTCATGTCAAGATGTAAATCATGTCAAAATGTCTATGTCAAATATCCATGTCAAATGTCTATGTCAAATATCCATGTCAAATGTCTACGGTCCAAAAGTAGTCAAGTAATGTATAACCAAAATGATATGTATGGCAAGTAAAATTTAGACTACTTAAACCATAAGTAAAAATGTACAAAACAAAGTATTGAAGTAAAACTTGGTTTAAATCAAAGTTATGTTTTGTAGAATAATGCATGCTTTACTGATACAAACACTTATGCAGTATGTTAAACGCAAACATTCAAGCCTTGAGACAGCCGGATAACTATGTAAAAGTGAGTTATCAAGAGAATATGTATTCGGATTCGGTCATTCCTTTCATCCCCTTTCCCTGGGATGTCCGGAACGGGATTTGTCAAGTCCTATGGTACCACTACCTACTACCGAGCGGCGTAGCAAATGTTAATGAATGTTATATAGACCCGTTAAACAAACCAAATGTCATACCAAAATGTAAGCATGAGATGAAGATAATGTACCTAGTATGCTAGAGTAAACATACAAGGTAGAGCTGTAAAACAATGTGTCCATATGTTACTGGAACATATGCAACAGAGATGCAATGTAAAATGATGTACTAAGTATGCTAGGTTAACATACAAAGCAGAAAAGTCATGTAAATCAATGTGCTTAGCATGTTATCAGTCAACATACATAGCAGAAAAGTAATGAAATCATGTACTATAATGTACTAACAAACATAGTCGGTATATGATGTGAAAACAGGAAAGCAGGAAAGTAACAAGTAGGCACATGTGTTCCACCCCAAAACAGTTTGGAAAACAGTAAAAGAGGGGTCTATGTACTCACTTGAGAATGCTCAGTAGTCCTAAGATAACCACCAAGCAACGCTAGAGATCTCGGAATCAAACGGCACCTAATATAGGTAACTATGTTAATTAACCGGACCTAAATCGGAAGACTGGGTAGCATTAGGGTTTGTAAACCAAACGAGTGTGGAGACTCGTGTGATATGGTTTAACAAAGCCTACATACTAACTGAAACTTAACCTAACTGCTTACGACCCATTACGACCCGTTTAGGTAACTTATGCTACTTTAACGCGTCGTTCGCGTGAAACGCGTTCGGAGCGCCTAACTAGTCCTATGACAAGTGTTATATGCCTAAACATGTTACATAATCAGTTATGTGACAAAAGTTTAGGTTACATATGCTTAATTACCAATTATACATGAAAAGGGTATTCTGGTAATTTACCTAAGGCATATAAACTACCTATCATACAACTACTTAAACGATGTGACCATAGGGTATAACCTCGGAAGGTTATTCCCTACCTACTATGGTCACCTAATGTATTTGGTCGGATCCTAATGATCGACCAAACTGGGTCGGGTTCGAAGGTATAGGCGATTTATCAGATCGCCTACCCTACGACCCTAGACAACGTGGTAATCAGTAGGTATAGTCCCAAGGGACTATAACCATCGTGATTACAATCACGTTGCGAAGTTCAAACGAACTTCGCATTGACCATTACTGGTCAACACTGAAAGTCAAACAAAGTTTGACTTTCTGACTCGAAAAGCAATAAAATAAGGAAAAGAACGAAAGAATACTAACCCAGGGTCCCCGAATGCTAATCCCGATTCAAGAATCTCAGGTATGAAACAAAGGTTTCAACTTAGAGCTCCTCAAATCAGAATTCTTGTGGGTTTAGAAGCAATGGGGGTGGGGTATTTATAGTATTCGGTCCACCGTTAAGATCGTTTCATGGAAAACGTGCCATGAATCCAACCCGTACACTTGTCGGGACCTTATGGTGACTAAAATTCCATCCTTATCAGCTGACTCGATAATTAGGAACATGTGGGTGAGGATTAATCTGCTGAAAACAGGCTGTTTAAACATTGAACCTGGTCTGCAGACTGCTTGCGCATCGTAGCCAAAATAGTGCTACGCATCGTAGCCATACAACTTTGGCAGATTTACATATTTGGTCCCTGTTGTGAAATCAGCCCATTTTCGACACGTTTAAGGCCCGTTAACCCCATTTCAAAGCTCTAAAATGAAGTTAAAGTATAGGGAACTTAAAATGTGTTCAAAAATATCTCGGATGTCGGTTCGTTTAGCCGTACGAACGCGATGTTCGCTTAATTACGACGGAATGCGCACAAGCGCGAAAAACGATCCAAATGACGCGACGAATGGATTTTTCTTATGGCGAACACTAAAATATAATGTAGTCATGCTTACATAAATTTTTGGATGTCCGGATGTATTCAGAACGTAAGTTATGCGCGAAAATGCAAACTTGCGCACTTTTTGACACTTTTAGTCCCTGAATGACACAAAAGTTTATTTTAGCATACCGAACACCTCAAAGCCTATTTCTAAGCTATGTAAAGGATATTTATGGTATGTTTAACTTATGGTCATGTTCCGGAATGTCTGTTACAGTTCAAATTGGCATACTTTCGCAGTTTGTCAACTTTAGTCCCTGTAAGCGATTAAACTTTGATTTCACCACACCAAACCTTCCAAAACTTATATCTAAGTTATGTAAAGGTTATTTAAGGTATGTTAAACCTATGTCACTATTCCGGAGTGTTTGTTGCATTAAACTGGTTATATTTACGCATCAGTGCGCGTATAACCTTCCAGAAAGCGATTTAGAGTTTGAAATTGAACAAGAATTGGTATGTGCAAATGATACACATATTTTTACAAATCCCAAGTATGAAATACAATATTTCATTGGTTTGGTATTTGTTTGATGGCCGTGGAGGCACAGGTGTTACAGTCTCCCCTACTTTAGGAAATTTCGTCCCGAAATTTATTTAGAGGAAACTTGTGAGAGTTCAAAACATGAAGTTGAAAAGATCGAACAACATTGGTTAGGGTTCTGAACTTCTAGTAACCTTAATAACATTATGCTTGCAATGTAAGAGGGATACTTATATACAAGTATATGAAGCGTCATTGGTGCGTCCACCGTACCTCCATTACATCGTTCACATTCCGTTATTGTTGTCGCTATCGGTTCTTACACATAATAAATCTTACTGGGTTTCTGTGCATTGAATTCCATAATTATGTAGGCCTCCATAATTACGTAGTTCCTTGTACAGTCCGCACAGTCTATTTTATAATGTGTAGTGTAAAACCAAATGAACAATCCTGTGATGAGTGTAACTAGACCGCCATAGAGTCCTTTAGACTAAATCAATAAATGATTTAAATAGACTATCAAGGAGTCTGTTCAGCTACATCACTAGATGTCATTCTTTAACCAAATTGTGAATCAATCTTTTTGACTAGACCCCTAAAGGGTCTCTTATAAAACATGGAGTGGTACTATATAATCCAAGGGTCTTAACTATTACATAGAAGCCCGTTAAGGATTTAAGGTAGTACCTTTTTAAATATCCTGCTATGAATCCTTCATATGAAGATATGAAAGATTCTATGAGGATTTGGATAACGAATATCCAGAGTATACAAAAACACAAAATGCATAAAAGAAAACATAAGATGAATAAACACATAGTCACATAACCACAAAATTGTTTGTTAATTTGCCTTGTAAATTGCGTACATGCATTTAAAGCACACTAGGAATCCATTCCGTGGATTTCATTTGGTACTTTAAACGTTATCAAGAATCCAACTATAAAGATAGAAAGATTCAAAAAGGAAATTCGATTTCGATTATTAGGAACCGAAGTGTTCGAATTAAGGTATATAAGGAATCCAATTAAGGACTCTGTTTTGAATGATAATCATCCACAAGGATCTAATTGTGAAGATAAAAAGATCCCATATGGATTTTAGAAGTTGAAGATGTTTTGAAATCTTGCACGGGATGTGCTTAAGTCAAAACATGAAGTAAAATGCTTATGAAGTTGAGATGCTAGATATGTCAAGGCGACATATGAAGCAGAATTTGAAGGTTAAGTAAATGTACGAGGAAAATATATATGGAAAACTATGCATGGGGTTCTTTTAAGAAGAATGTGTTTAACGTTTTTGAAACCTTATATTTTATACTTTTTGAAATCATAAAGTAGGTGTATTAGGTAGATATATTTACAAAAATGTTTTAAAATCATGCGAGATGAATTTTGAAATTATGTATAAGGTTTTTGAAAGACATGAATGATGCTTTTCGAAATCATGCACTTGATCAGAAAATGTATTGTGTTAATATTGTCTTCAGACTATATGAAATATTTTGAAATTAGAAAGGTTGGTTTTAATAACATGGCCAATGTTTTTGAAATAACATAGACAATGCATCTAGAAAAATTGTTTTCAAACTATATGAAATGTTTTGAGATCATGAAGATTGTTTTGAAATACTGGTACTGTGTATGTTGAAAAATCAAAACGTAATGGGTATGAGATTTGAAAATACCCTTAGTTATCTAACCAAGGATTTAAAGGCACAGATGTGCGAAAAGCACGATTACTCATAATGTCACTTAATTTTCTGTACTTTGTTTCTTTGAGTGAAACGAGTACTTAAAATTTTTGAGGGAATCATAAGCAATCATTTGAAAGAGAGAAATCACAAGAGTAGTTTGTAATGTACATAGTTCCTTGATGTAGGTATCATAGGAAAAATCCTACACATATGTAACTACAATTGTACATCAGAATTTGTGAACAACAACTTTTATTTATGAACGAGACAGATTGTTTCACAATCAAGAAAACGAAAGAAACAAAAGCATAAGATAGCAACATCTTCTACTCGGCCAACTGCTCATCCGTGGATCAAATTTGCATTAGCAAGCTTTGGGCAATCCCTTAGGAAATGGCCCATCTCGCCACAGTTATAGCAAGGCCCTCGTGAGAAACGAGCTTGAACAGGAGTGTCGCCAGCTTGATTTGGTACAGCTGCAGTTGGGCAAACCCTTGCTGTATGACCTATAAGTCCACAAATCTGACATTTGCGGCACTTCACATTAGGGTGATAATGAAGGTTACATTGGTTGCACAAGGGTGCAGTTCCATTGTATAGCTTCCTAGCAGGGGGTTGAGCTAGTTGGTTGGGGAAGGCTTGACCATTGTGAGCGACCACGGCGAAGTTCTGAGAAGCCTTTCGCTTCTTTGACTTCTTAGGGAATCGTTCATCCATGGTCTTTGATTCCTCGATTGGTTTCTTGTCTGGTGGTGCTATCACCTGACTAGGTCCTGCCTGTCTTGGTGACTCTTGAGTGTCTTCATCCTGGAGACGATACATGGCAGTAGCTAATTCAACAGCCTTCAGGACTACTTCGCCTATTCGCTGAACGAATTTTGGCTGCTTGCTCAGATATCTGAGCGTCATCGTGATGAAGAGACATTCTAGAAGAAAGTGAAGGACAGAGGAAGAAGCAAGTGAAAGGTTATTGGACAATCAAAACAGAATGATAACGCATGAAGATTGCGATCATTTGTTTGTTACCTAAGGCAAACAAATGAGACGGTGACTGATCAAAGTAAATGGGTCAAAAATAATGTATCGTGAAGACATGCTCGCCTATAAGTGAACACTCATCCCAAGAATTCCCAGGTAAGCACAACTGGTCTCGCGTCTGATGAGATGTATACGAAGTGCTTGCCTAGACAGAAAACCCAGAATACAGGCATTCACCCTTCCAGTTTGCACGTGTTCACATTATTTAAAACCCAAAACCTTGACGAGATTTTGAAAACTCAAAAGGGTTCAAAACCATATAACAGAGAGTTCAAAACCTTACAATAGAGGGTTCAAAACCTAGCAATCAATCATCCTAGAACAGATGATTAGTTTTCAAAGCGGTTTTGAAATTTATGTTCTTGTTGTGGTCGTCGCCTAAGGATAGGTGACGGTATTGTTTTATGACTAAACGCAAGTAAACTCGCGTTAGGGTCCTAGAAAGGTTATAGACTAGGTCAAAGCATTACTAATAACCTAATTCCCTATAACCATGAGCTCTGATACCATCTTTTCTGTCACACCCCGACCGCGTAGAACAACAAATCGCGGCGGAAACATCGGGGCGTGTTGTAACAGAATTAAATGTTTCAAATCCATGGCAATTGAAGTTCCGTTTTATTGATTAAAAGTGTTACAATGTCTTAACAAACAAAGAAATACAACATAATTAACTAGTCTTGCATCTTTTATTGTCACTAAAGCCCAAGTCTGCCTATGTGTATCATGATCATCTTATGCAACAGCTCCTGAAAAACACATGTGAAAATAGGTACGTCAGCATAAAAATGCCTGTGAGATACATAGGTTTTGTGAAAATAAGATTCATGACTTATGTTTGAGAAAATGTTTAGTCATGAACCTTGTTATTTGCTTTGTCTTTTAAATCATTTGAAAAACGATAAGATCAGATGATAAGTATAAATAAATGTAAGGTTAAATGAATAACCAAATAAAATGTGTTTGCATAAGATAAGTTGTTTATAAATCAATGTCTTGTGAAAAGTATGTTATTTGTATGAAATGTTCTATGTCTCAAACTGAAATGATTCAAATAACGTTACGACATGTAAGACCATACAAACACTTATATATAGGAAGTACCAGCGGCGTATCCACCATGCTTGTATCATATTACACACGCATCGTTACTTAATCACTTAATCAAACCAAACCAAACAATGTAAAATGTTCATGTCAAGATGTAAATCATGTCAAAATGTCTATGTCAAATATCCATGTCAAATGTCTATGTCAAATATCCATGTCAAATGTCTACGGTCCAAAAGTAGTCAAGTAATGTATAACCAAAATGATATGTATGGCAAGTAAAATTTAGACTACTTAAACCATAAGTAAAAATGTACAAAACAAAGTATTGAAGTAAAACTTGGTTTAAATCAAAGTTATGTTTTGTAGAATAATGCATGCTTTACTGATACAAACACTTATGCAGTATGTTAAACGCAAACATTCAAGCCTTGAGACAGCCGGATAACTATGTAAAAGTGAGTTATCAAGAGAATATGTATTCGGATTCGGTCATTCCTTTCATCCCCTTTCCCTGGGATGTCCGGAACGGGATTTGTCAAGTCCTATGGTACCACTACCTACTACCGAGCGGCGTAGCAAATGTTAATGAATGTTATATAGACCCGTTAAACAAACCAAATGTCATACCAAAATGTAAGCATGAGATGAAGATAATGTACCTAGTATGCTAGAGTAAACATACAAGGTAGAGCTGTAAAACAATGTGTCCATATGTTACTGGAACATATGCAACAGAGATGCAATGTAAAATGATGTACTAAGTATGCTAGGTTAACATACAAAGCAGAAAAGTCATGTAAATCAATGTGCTTAGCATGTTATCAGTCAACATACATAGCAGAAAAGTAATGAAATCATGTACTATAATGTACTAACAAACATAGTCGGTATATGATGTGAAAACAGGAAAGCAGGAAAGTAACAAGTAGGCACATGTGTTCCACCCCAAAACAGTTTGGAAAACAGTAAAAGAGGGGTCTATGTACTCACTTGAGAATGCTCAGTAGTCCTAAGATAACCACCAAGCAACGCTAGAGATCTCGGAATCAAACGGCACCTAATATAGGTAACTATGTTAATTAACCGGACCTAAATCGGAAGACTGGGTAGCATTAGGGTTTGTAAACCAAACGAGTGTGGAGACTCGTGTGATATGGTTTAACAAAGCCTACATACTAACTGAAACTTAACCTAACTGCTTACGACCCATTACGACCCGTTTAGGTAACTTATGCTACTTTAACGCGTCGTTCGCGTGAAACGCGTTCGGAGCGCCTAACTAGTCCTATGACAAGTGTTATATGCCTAAACATGTTACATAATCAGTTATGTGACAAAAGTTTAGGTTACATATGCTTAATTACCAATTATACATGAAAAGGGTATTCTGGTAATTTACCTAAGGCATATAAACTACCTATCATACAACTACTTAAACGATGTGACCATAGGGTATAACCTCGGAAGGTTATTCCCTACCTACTATGGTCACCTAATGTATTTGGTCGGATCCTAATGATCGACCAAACTGGGTCGGGTTCGAAGGTATAGGCGATTTATCAGATCGCCTACCCTACGACCCTAGACAACGTGGTAATCAGTAGGTATAGTCCCAAGGGACTATAACCATCGTGATTACAATCACGTTGCGAAGTTCAAACGAACTTCGCATTGACCATTACTGGTCAACACTGAAAGTCAAACAAAGTTTGACTTTCTGACTCGAAAAGCAATAAAATAAGGAAAAGAACGAAAGAATACTAACCCAGGGTCCCCGAATGCTAATCCCGATTCAAGAATCTCAGGTATGAAACAAAGGTTTCAACTTAGAGCTCCTCAAATCAGAATTCTTGTGGGTTTAGAAGCAATGGGGGTGGGGTATTTATAGTATTCGGTCCACCGTTAAGATCGTTTCATGGAAAACGTGCCATGAATCCAACCCGTACACTTGTCGGGACCTTATGGTGACTAAAATTCCATCCTTATCAGCTGACTCGATAATTAGGAACATGTGGGTGAGGATTAATCTGCTGAAAACAGGCTGTTTAAACATTGAACCTGGTCTGCAGACTGCTTGCGCATCGTAGCCAAAATAGTGCTACGCATCGTAGCCATACAACTTTGGCAGATTTACATATTTGGTCCCTGTTGTGAAATCAGCCCATTTTCGACACGTTTAAGGCCCGTTAACCCCATTTCAAAGCTCTAAAATGAAGTTAAAGTATAGGGAACTTAAAATGTGTTCAAAAATATCTCGGATGTCGGTTCGTTTAGCCGTACGAACGCGATGTTCGCTTAATTACGACGGAATGCGCACAAGCGCGAAAAACGATCCAAATGACGCGACGAATGGATTTTTCTTATGGCGAACACTAAAATATAATGTAGTCATGCTTACATAAATTTTTGGATGTCCGGATGTATTCAGAACGTAAGTTATGCGCGAAAATGCAAACTTGCGCACTTTTTGACACTTTTAGTCCCTGAATGACACAAAAGTTTATTTTAGCATACCGAACACCTCAAAGCCTATTTCTAAGCTATGTAAAGGATATTTATGGTATGTTTAACTTATGGTCATGTTCCGGAATGTCTGTTACAGTTCAAATTGGCATACTTTCGCAGTTTGTCAACTTTAGTCCCTGTAAGCGATTAAACTTTGATTTCACCACACCAAACCTTCCAAAACTTATATCTAAGTTATGTAAAGGTTATTTAAGGTATGTTAAACCTATGTCACTATTCCGGAGTGTTTGTTGCATTAAACTGGTTATATTTACGCATCAGTGCGCGTATAACCTTCCAGAAAGCGATTTAGAGTTTGAAATTGAACAAGAATTGGTATGTGCAAATGATACACATATTTTTACAAATCCCAAGTATGAAATACAATATTTCATTGGTTTGGTATTTGTTTGATGGCCGTGGAGGCACAGGTGTTACACTAAGTCTCGTTTCTCTTCCATCTTTGTGATTGATTCATTAATGTTATATGACAACAAAGATTTGGAAAAGTTATCTTCTAGTTCTAATCTATAGAGACCACCATCCAGAATACCAGTACCATAAAGAACAGAATCATAAAGGATAGAGAGTTTGCGATGACCATGGGAAACAATAAAACCGTCCATGTCTAACTTTGGTCCTGATACAAGGTTCCGAGTTACCTCAGGAACATATAAGGTATCATAAAGTTTAATACATAAACCAGTTTTCATAACTAATTGTAATGTTCCAATGGCCTTCACTTCTAATTCTCGATCATCCCCAACCTTAAGCGTTCTTTGGTTTCTTTCCAGCTTCCGGATTGAAAGGAATCCCTGAGTTGAATTGGTAACATGAACCATAGAACCAGAATCAAACCACCAAGAATTAGCAGGAACACTTAAATTATAGGACTCAAGTATCATAAAATAATCGTTACCTTTCTTAGCCAGCCACTCCTTAAAGTCAGGGCATTCCTTCTGCATGTGTCCTGTCTTCTTACAGAACTTGCAGCGGATACTGCCTAAGGAGTTCTTAGAGCTGGAAGGTGCACTTGTATTAGGATTAGGATTAGGCCTTTGGACTTTTGAAGCATCCTTCCTCTGATAATTGTTCTTCCTCTTCTTAGAGTTGGAGGTAGTGAAGTTTGCAACATCAGTATGGCGATCCATCCTCATACGCTCTTCCTCCTGTACGCACATGGCGACCAGCTCACTCATCGTCCATTTGTCCTTCTGAGTGTTGTAATTGATCTTGAATGCTTCAAAGGACGAAGGAAGCGAAGTAATGATGAAATGAACAAGGAAACCATCACTGATTTCCATTTCCAGCCCTTTCAGCTTATTGGCCATGTCATTCATCATCATGATGTGCTCGCGAATGCCGCTCCTCCCATCATACTTAGTTGTCACCAGCTTGAGAATAAGAGTACTAGCGTGTGCTTTAGATGTCCCTTTGAATTGCGCCTCCACATGTTCCAAGTAGGTTTTAGCATCTTCAGAATCAGGAATAGCTCCCCTGATTGCATTGCTTATGGACTGCTTCATAAACATGAGAGACATGCGGTTACACCTAGTCCACTTATCATGAGTTAACTGGTCAGCAGCAGTGCTTTGAGTGGTAAGGTCCGCTGGCTTATTCTCTCTTAGAGCATAATCAAAATCCAGCAGCCCAAGAGTAAGCATGAGAGCATCCTTCCATGCAGCAAAGTTATCACCAGTCAAAGGTGGAATCCCGCAATTTGGTGCTGATAGTGGAAATAAGATGAGCAAGTTATGATACTAATGAAGAAGTCCTAATGTGATCTAAGGGCACGTTAAACTAAGGCAGGCATAAATAATGACCATTTTACATTATGAAGCTGTGATATTGTCTATTACTAACATCAAAATAATAGACTTAGCTAAAAATTCTACTTAAACGAAGACAAAACAGCTTTGGCCAGAAGTGTAATCATTTAAGCATATGTGCAAAGTGGTTGTAACAAATCAGCTTTGGCCAGAAATTGAAACAATCACTTTAGTTATGCACTTGTTGAGTATGCCATCTATGAATGAATTAAATCAGCTTTGGCCAGAAATTAAGACATTCATGCTTATGATGCACACACAACATAGCTTTCGTAATACTTGAACGATAAGTAGATGTATCAAGTCAGCTTTGGCCAGAAATGATACATCAAAAGCTCATTCAAGTTAAGCTATTTTGGTTTTGTAAAACATTATCTGATTCTGATTAATTAACTAAGTAATTACAAAACCAATTATTTAATAGCAAACCACCCGTTAGCGCGGATCGAGTCACAGCCTTGTTGTCTCGAGTCGAGACCTTTGTCTCGAGTGATGACCTTATGGTCTCGAGTCGAGACCTTTGTCTCGAGTCATGATCTAATGGTCTCGATTCATGAACTAATGGTCTCGAGTCGAGATCTAATGGTCTCGAGTCGAGACCTCTGTCTCGAGTTGTGAAGGTTTAATGTCCTGATGATTTCGAGTCGAGACCTTGTTGTCTCGAGTCGAGACTGATGGTCTCGAGTCGTAATCTGATGGTCTCGAAACTTCCTGTTAACAGCTGTGAATGTGGAAACATAACTGAAATTCGAAATCTAAGGGATTATGTGATAATGTTTCCTATTTCAGTGCTGATCTAATTTTACCAAATATTTAGAAAATCATAATCTGTTTATCTAATAACAGTTTTCGAAAATTTTAGAGGACAAAATCAGATCAAAACAGGAAAAAACACTTAATAATCCGAATCATATTCCAAAACATAATAGAATTTTTCGAATTTTCCTAAGAACATGATGAACCCTAAAAAAATAAAACATAAATTCTGGAACCCGAAACCTGAATTTTAAAGCTTTTCTTAAACAGATTTCGGTTATAATATTACCCAGTTGATTTCGAACGAACATATAATTGATCTTTTACGAAAACAGTGGTCTCGAGTCGTCCTTTATGACTCGAAAATTGGCTGTTAGTTTAATAAGTTATCAAAATTCCGTTTTCCAGATTTCTATCCCAAAATTGATGGATACGAAAACAGAACTGACTAATCAACATATGCTCTGATACCACATGTTGGTTCAGTTCTGTTTGTGCATGAAGGAAAACATTAAAACATACCTGTTACAGCAGACAGTGCAGTGGAGAATCTAGTAATAGAGTTCGACATGCTTGTCATCTTGATCTGGTTCCTCCTTAGGATGCTGACTGATGATGGGGACTTAGTAAACCGAAAAGGGGATCGGTTAGGAGAGGAGGTTTCGATTGATGTTATGCTAATAGGGTTGTTTCTAATGTGTAACTGTCTAACCCATTAACCTCCACATAATTCTCCTTATATAAGCACCCAGGAGGAAACCTAATTAGTTAATAAGGGTAATATGGTCCATCAACAATTACCAACTAATTATTTAATAGGTTATAATATATTTTGATCTATATTATGTAAATGATTATAATGGCTATAGATTAAATATTAATACATAATATATTTAATCTTACAAATCCAACTCAAGTCAAAACAAAAAGTCTGTATATGATGAAAACCAAAAACCCTAGAGAAACACAAAATCAATCATAACCACTTATGATTTCACCTGTTCGTATCCAAGCAACCGCAGAATAAAGAAATTGAATCTCAAATCAAACAAAAAGTTGGGAGGAGATAGAGGTGAAATTAGTACCGCCGCAAACTAAAACCGTCCATCCTACTTGTGCACATCCATTTTAATTCGTTCAAATTCACCGGTGCTCTACCCGTTTCCGTCGATCGGTTACATCAGACAACCAAGAACCCATCACAACCCAGATTAAATTGGTAAAGCCCCTTGTGGTGATTGGAATACAACGATCCTAGAGAGATAGGATGAGAAAAGAAACGTGAATTATCAAGTCTTATTTTGTGCGTTTGGATGATGAAGGGTTTCACAATTATTGACATTCAACTGAATAAATGATGAATTTAGTGTCGCTGGTTATCAGAACAATTAATTGTGGAGATTAATTTACTATTTTATCCCTAAAGTGTCTTAAATCTTTGGATAATGTGCAAGTTTACCCCCTCTAAAATAGCTTGGCTCTCTTGTACATAATGCATCAAAATGTATACGAATGGTAAAATTACGAAAAGGGTAGAAAACCCAGTTTCCTTAATAAAGGTATATAGATATGTCTATCATAACATGCATTATAACTACATAGTAATCGGATATAAAAAAATTAGGACTATCAGAAGTAGTTCGAGTATAAGCCGCAACAATAAACGCAATCATAACTAACAATGGATTGAAAAAAAACAGGGAGATACATGAATACACCACCGTCGATTACAACTTCTTCATTAAAACAGCAAGAACCATAATCGGCTATGAAATTCAAAACTAAAGGAATAAACATGAAAAAGTACAAAACAAATCAGATTATTTAACAATACCTTTGTTATTATCCAAGATGATTTTGATGAAGATCGGAAGAAATCGAAGAAGATGAGAGAGTTTCTTGGAGAAAGTGTACAAACATACGTGGAGAGAGAAAGGAAATGAGATTTTGTGAGGATCTTGAAAAAGTTAGAAGGTTTAAATATATCCCATGTAACCGGGTTGGATCATCCCATTTAGTTTTTGGTCAACATCTGTTTGACTTTTGGTCAACATCTGTTTGAGTTTTGGTCAACATCTCATTTAGTATTCAACAGAAATTTGAATAACTCAATCAGTGGTTTGAACATCTGTTTGACTTTTGGTCAACAGTTGGATGGAAACCCATGTTAGATTGAACAGTGTTTTGAACAGATGTTTAAACATCTGTTTAGACTTAAACAGATGTTGGGGCTTAAACAGATGTTTGGCCTTCTATATCAGTTGTTTGAACTTAAACAGATGTTTGACCTTAAACAGATGTTTGGCCATAAACAGATGTTTGGCCATAAACAGATGTTTGGCCTAAACAAATGTTTGACCTTAAACAGATGTTTGCCCATAAACAGATATTTGGCCTTAAACCAAACATCTGTTTAAGGTCAACATATGTTTGACTATTGGTCAACATCTGTTTGACTTCTGGTCAACATCTGTTAACATATAAACACTGTTAACATAAATTACAAATAATTAGCTAATAGACGGCACACATTTAGCATCTTAAATCATCAAGACCCTTAACAATTTGACCATATGATTTAACCGTGTGTTTTATCTTAGATGGGACAACTCGAAAAGAAAATTAACTAAAAGGATAATATATTAAACAGGTCAAAAACGCTCAAAGTGTATTTTACTGCATAAATACTGTTACATATAAACACTGTTAACATAAACACTGATGCAATATCTGCTGTTGATGCTGAACTACTATTGTTGTTGGGCAGTGGTTCACCTTTGGTTGTTCAGACCTTTGACTATTTCTTGTAGCTTTGCTGAGTCAGGATTTTCTACCAACATCTGCTTAATGGCCACTTTAAAATATTCGGATTCTTGTTGCGCCTCTTCTTCTTCATCCATCTGTTTTTTGCCTCTTTGTTTGATAGACAACAACAACAGATGGAACCGTGGGTTTAGCAGATCTTTTAGTTGGTACGGTCTGTTTGATTGAAACTTCTGATGCTGGATAATCTGGCTTTTTAGGAACAGAGGGATCTTTCTTTCTTCTTTCTTCTAATTTTTTGTATGTCTCTATCACTTTAATCTCTGTCCACCTTGTGATTTGATTCCTTGAGCCATAATTTGCAGTTATAAGCTCTTCCTTCATTCTCTTCAATTTCAAAGCCCTTTCAGGTACATTCTTTTTATACTGGGACCAGACTGGTGGGGTTGGTTTTATTGATGAGTCTTCAAGCATCTTTTGTATTCTTGCAATTTCTTGCTTGAGCTCACTTATGGTCCAGTCTTGGAATTGATACCTTTCTGCCTTGTATTTCTTGTTTTGTATGATGTGGTCAATGTAATCTTTCCTTAGGCTTTCATCATCTCTTTCTGATAACTGCTGACAAAGATCTTTTGAAAACTGCTCTAATGTTCTGACTTGGCTGAGCAGATATTGCAGATTTCTCTGTATTTCTTTATCAGATTTTCCTTTTGTGTCTCTTTTTGAGATATCCTCTGCTTGTTTGGCTTCAATTGAAGGTATTTATCAATGTTCTTTGGCAAAGGATACCCTTGAAGAGATGGAAGGTTCCTCTTTTCAGGATCATCTTCAGAATAGAAGGATTTGATCTCCTCCCTAACTGCTGGAAGATCCAGAGGAAATTTCACACTCAAAGGAACCAAGGCAGTAGTTTGGTCAGGGGTTAGAATTGAAGCAGTTGAAGTAGGTTTTTGCACAGTTGATAGGATCAGAGGTTGTGAAGATATTGGAAGTGGAGAAGGTACAGTGTCATCTTCAAGTATGACATTTGTTATCCTCCTTCTTTTGATTTTTGGTGTGGTTGGAGGTGTTGAACTTGTAGTTGGATTTGTGGATTGAGTGGTGGTTGGTAAAGTGACAACAGCATTTGTTGTGACAACAACTGTTGAAACCACTGATGGATCAACAGCTGTTGATATAACAGGTGTCTCAACATCTGTTGACTTTGTGGTTTGAGGTGAGGAACTTTTGGGGATTTCTGTAACACCCCGTGTTACGAAAGTCAAAGTACAAGTCCAAGTCAAAGTCAAAGGAAGAAAAGATTGCTAATTGCGATCTGTCACTCCTTGCTTAACTATTGATTGTACATTAATGACTTGTAATCGAATCTTTTATTTTTATCGCTTTAGTTGTATTATGTGGAGTATCTATTAATAATCTAGGTTTAATCGATGTTTATCGCATGTTTTATCGCTTTACCGCTAATCGCACTGCCATCGCATTCGCGCCTTGATTTATAGGTTCTGTATATTGTTTCACGTGTGTGTGCTAATTATGTGTTACTTGTGAATGTTTACTTTATGTTTGTGGTGATTAATCGCAACGCAATTTAATCGCAAATGCTAAACGCAAGTTATTTAGGATGATTGTATGTTAGATATAGTATCTGTGTGGTTATTATTAATCAATCACATCGCTTAACTGAAACTCGCTTAAACACATCGCAACGCTCGAAACGCTGAAACTCAACACGTCGGACACTTTGATCGAATGGCCAATCGATCGAATGGCCATCCCATCGGATTGCCATCCGATCGAAGTGCCATCCGACACTTGCACCTTTTTTTCCTCTTTTTGCAACCTATAAATACGATGTGACAGCTCTCTCGTTCGACCAGCATGTTCCAGCCCTCTTTTCTCTCGATTTCTCGCGATTCTTGTAAGTTTTCAACCTAAATCTTATACTTCTATGATCTACATACACTTCTTCATCATTTTCACCTTTGAAACTTAAATTTTAAACGTGAAATCAGCGGATTTGAGGTATTCTAGGGTGATGTCATCATGGAGTTCTTATGAACTTCAAGTTTTGACCTCATTCCACCAAGAATAACTCAGATCTGAAGGATTTCCACAAGATTTAACATTGTTTTCGCATAGTTCTAAACGTTTCAGAGTTAAAAGGATTGAAAGAAGCTCTTCCAACTTTCTTTCAACTCTTTTACACTCAATGCACTCAAAGCCGATGGAATCGGAGCTCGTTCAGGTCTTCTACTCATTTCTTAGTGAAGTATCAGTCTGGGATCTGGTTTCTAGCGAAGAGACAACCGATTTCGGGTTAAACATGAACAACCGTCATGAACCAGTGAACTGATCGGATTTGGGTGATTCCTGTTCGATCGGACGACTTGGGACTTGCCGAGGTTCCATTGTTTAGTACGATGTCATAACGTCTCAAGCAAACCGCATAACTTTCAAAAATAATCAAGTTCAAAACGATCATATTCGTCAGCACGGATTGTCGTCCGATCGGATTGCCATCCGATCGAACTGCAATCCGATCGGATTGCACTTGGTTCCAACACTTAATCAATTTTCAAACTTTTCAAAAGATCTGAACGTCGAACGGATTGCCATCCGATCGAACGACAATCCGATCGATTGACATTTGGAACTTCGACACGTAATCATTTTCATAATTTTCAAAGATCATCAGTTCTAACGGATTGCTATCCAATTGGAAGACCATCCGATTGGGTGACCATCCTGCTGTGAACTTGTTCTCACTAGAAATGTCTCGCCGATCGGATCGCTATCCGATCGAACGACCGTCCGATCGATCGACCTGAAAGGTAGAGATACTTCTCTATTTTCAAAATGCTACAACGAAAACTTCAAAGCCATCATACACAAACACATCCTTCCCAAACGAATGTTAATCCGACCGAATGGCCATCCGATCAGATGACCATCCGAACGGATTGACATCCGATCGAATGACCATCTGATCGGATTGCCATCCGATTGGTTACCACTTGACACCTAGACACTTTTCACCGTTTTACACGTCGTTCATCGCTTATGCTATCGTTAACTGTTCAGGCTAATCTCTCAGTGTCCCCTTCAATCCAAGACAGTGTTTATTAACTTAAACGCTATCTGTGAGTCCAAAGTCGTCGAGCTTGGCGGATAGATTATCTACACAAAAATTTTAACGAGACCCACAACCACGTCCCTGCTGAACATCTGGAGGGTTATGTGTATGCCATGAGACTTACTCCTAATGAGTTTAGACTGGTGCAAGAGCTGACAGATCAAGACATACAACCCCATACAGGAAGGCCATAACCGAACAGAACCCTGAAAACAAATGTGTTGCGAAAGACATACACAACGCTCACCAAAAGATCAGGGCCACAAAGTTCGAGAAAAAAAACGACTCCCATGCAGAGGCTGGAACAAATCCTCAAGGAAAAAAAAGATGACCCATTACATACAGGCGGAACCTTCCACCAATGTCGTTCAGAATATATATTTCTATCACGAAAAGTCCTTTGAAATGTGGAGGGCATTCCCGCATGTGCTTATGGTCAACGCTACCTACAAAACTAACATGTACAATCTTCCATTTTTGCAAGTTGTGGGTATGACGTCGACAAACCAAACCTTCTGTGTTGCGCATGCATTTCTTTCAAACGAGCAGGAGATAACGTACGTCTGGGTCATGAAGAGGATCAGGTCCATGCTACACAAGTGCATGGAACCGCATGTAATTCTAACGAACAGGGACCATGCACTGATAAACGCGTGTAGAAAAATATTCCCTGCCGCACACAGATATCTCTGCAGGTTCCACATCTTACAAAATTTTGTGAAGCACTGCAAGAATTCGTTTAGTTAACCTGATTGGGAGGAATTTGTTCGTCAGTGGAAAACAGTGTGTGATTCCGCTACCGAGGAGTTATATGATTATAACCTCGTCAATCTTTAGTGACACCTTCTCAATCAACAACGTAAACATACATTTTCTCTTAAGTTAATACATTCATTTAAATAGATATATAATTTGAATATATTTAATTTTTTCAGATGTTTTTGATTACCTGTGGGATAACTGGTTAAACACCTCCCACCATTTGTTCGTATCTGCATGGACCAATCAAACCCTGACATTCTACCAAACTACAACAAACAGAGCTGAAGGCGCACATGCTGCATTAAAGAAACAGTTCACTACACCGAAATGCAGTCTGGAAACGTTGGTGAAAAAGGTGGACACCTTGGTACTAAAGCAATACGATACTAAATTAAAAATGTGATACGATCAAATTTCTTCGTTTCCCATGATTAGAAAACCTCGTTCGTGAGGTGGTCTTCTTTCAGGTTTCCCAAAATAATTTGAAGGCTCACAAATTTCATGGTGATTTTCTGAGTGTTTGTAACCTTCGTCTGATTCTGAAGACGATAACGCGTTATATGTATTTTTAAGTATCAGCCGACGATTTCTTCCGGAAGGTTCAATGATATGGTATAATACGATATTAAATTAAAAATGTGATACAATCAAATTTCTTCGTTTCCCATGATTATGAAAACTCGTTTTGTGAGGTGGTCTTCTTTCATGTTTCCCAAAATAATTTGAAGGCTCACAAATTTCATGGTGATAAGACGTTATATGTATTTTTTATGTATCAGCCGGCGATTTCTTCTAGAAGGTTCAACGATACGCTATAATACGATATTAAATTAAAAATGTGATACAATCAAATTTCTTCGTTTCCCATGATTATGAAACCTCGTTTCGTGAGGTGGTCTTCTTTCATGTTTCTCAAAATAATTTGAAGGCTCACAAATTTCTATATCATTTTGGTGATTTTCTGAGTATTTGTAACCTTCGTCTGATTCTGAAGACGATAACTCGTTTTATGTATTTTTATGTATCAACCTGCGATTTCTTCTGGAAGGTTCAACGATACGCTATAATACAATATTAAATTAAAAATGTGATACGATCAAATTTCTTCGTTTCCCATGATTATGAAACCTCCTTTCGTGAGGTGGTCTTCTTTCATGTTTCACAAAATAATTTTAAGGCTCACAAATTTCAATATCATTTTACTGATTTTCTGAGGTGCTAAGTTGATGAATACTTTCAAGCAATGAGGTGAGATTTTACCTCTTATATCTAAATCTTGCCTTGATGCATAACTTGTTTTATTTATAAGCATATATTGTCTTAACTTTGACAGATCAGATTGGTAAATAAAAAAATATAGTGAAATTGGTAACGGGTCAAACATGTCAAAAGTTTCGTAAAGCTTAATTCTTAATGCACACACGTATACAACCTATGAAAATATTGCTTGCTATTCCAGTTTAGTTTCGTTTTTTATTGCTTTAGATGCTAATAATCCTCCCGGTTTATGTATGTTTTTTTTGGGTAGAATATTAAACATATTGTTGCTTTTTTTTTTAAAAGTGAACTTCATTAAACAAGCCAAAACCTCAAACCGAGGCGGCACCAAAAACACCTACAACAAGAACTACATATTAACAAATTTACACCAATCTTTCCAGCTGATCTCTTTATCTTTAACTCTACTATTTAACCATAAAAAACCCACCGACTTTATCTCCCGAATAATCCCTTCTAACTTAACAACCGAGTTATTAAATCTAGCCTCATTCCTAGCCTTCCATATACTCCAACATCCAATCCTGATAATCCCTTGCACCACCATTTTTTTGTTTCCTTTTAATCCAATGTGGTCATGATACTCCAGCAAATCCTTAACCGAAAAGGCCAAAATATTAGGAATCTTGCACCACATGCTAATGATCGGCCATAACATCGACGCAATACCACATGAGGTAAACAAATGCTCAACCGATTCATCTCCTTCGCCACATAACACACAAGAAAGATCACCCCTGTCAATCTTTCTTCTATGTAACGCATCCATAGTAGCCAATCTATCTAATCCCATTCTCCACGTAAACACATTGCATTTACTGGGAATCCACTTGCACCAACCCGGAAAGAAACCGACCGCCAAACCAATATTTTTGTTTAAATATCTCTTGACCGCTCCCACACTAAACTGGTTATCCGAAGCTCCCAACCAAGCCCAACTATCCTTCCCATTTTTTAACTCTATATTGTGAAGCATGGTAATCAAACTCACCAACTCGTCCGTCTCCACACCCGCCCCCACTGATCTACACCACTGCCAAGTATATCTTAATCCCAAAGTATTATTCGAGATCCTCTCACTAACCAAGCAATCCTTTTTCGCTTCAAGATTAAATAACGCAGGGAATTGGATCTTTTGAGGCACATTACTCAGCCATGGGTCCACCCAAAACCTAATCGCCTCACCGGACCCAACCTCCCCTTTAAAGAGGTCTTTTAGCGGCACACTGTCAACCAAGGTCCTTTCCATCAAGTTCACAATATTTCACCAAACCCTGCCCAAGCTTTTCTTAACCGGAAAAATATCCCAATTAGCTCTCGACTTGTGCACCACTTCTATCACTTTAACCCATAATTTGTCTTTATCCTCCTTGAAACGCCAACCCCATTTAAGTAGTAAGGAAATATTAATCTTCTTTAGTTTGTTTAAGCCCAATCCTCCTTTGTCCATTGGCGTAGCAACCCGGTCCCAAGCCACCCAATGAACCTTACTCACCGATGTACTACCCCCCCCCCATAAACATATTGTTGCTACTTCTGTGTTTTGTAAGAAGAAAAGTGAATTATTTGGGTATGTAAGTCTCTTTATATTAGTGTAGATCGTTTATTAATTGAAATGATAGAGCTATGTTGTCAAAGACGCAAGGCGCAGGCAAGACGCATCGGCCTCGCCCGGAGCCTAGGCGCAAGGCGTAGAAAAAGCGTGGGCTTTTTTAAGAAAAGCGCACATAGAGCAAAAAAATATAAAATATATGTTATGCTTTGAAAATAAATAAGATTCCACATATAAAATTAAAAAACTATTATATATGTCATTTAAGATCATGTAGCTAATAGTTAGTAGCTAATAGTTAGTAGCAAAAGTTTAGGACTTATATGTTGTAAGTGTTGGGTGTGTGAATAAAAGTCTCAAAAGGTGGTAAATACTTTGTCCCACATTGGTGTGGGAACAAAGTGAGTGGTTGTTTATAAGGTAAAGCCTTTACTACTCCATTGTAGCTTTATGAAATGTTTTACCACAAGTCCTACCCGCGCGCAGGGGGGGTGCAAAAATGAGTTTCTGAGCTGGAATTTGGTTGAAGAAATCAAAAAATTTGAAGCCAATAGGGATAAGGTTATTGCAAATACCTAGAGATGTCATTCAAGACCAGGTCAAAGTAAGAACAGGTCTTCTGAATCCGTATGGCTAAGTGTAGTGGTGAAAATAGGCGGGTTGGTTAACGGGGCATGGGTCCGGTTAATTTATAAACCATGTTTTTATCTACTTGATTTGTTTTTCTAAATAACGAATTAGTTAAGATTTTCAAAAGTTAATATTATTACAATATTAAATTAATTTTTTAGTTAGTCATTCAAGAGGTCACATGCACTAAAAATATACTTTGAGGGACCTTGGACCAATCAGTTTGACCAATCTAATGTTCATTTCAACTTATATGTAGTTCATTTATAGCTTGAATGTAGTTCATTTCAACTTATAAGCTGCCAAGAAGCACCTTCAAACAGCACTACCTCTGAATGTAGTTCTTTGTTTTTATTTTTTTGCATTTAAACCCATCGCAGGTTCAAAAAATTTGCTTGTTTACATTGGCATTCAAGACCTTTAAAGGTGATTTTCATTATTTTATAATACTTATACATTGAATTTTTTTGGGTTGATGCTAGGGGTGTTAATTGGATCGGGTTAGCTGGGTTTTGAAGATGTAACCAAAACCTGACCCATATAAGCTCCTTTCAATTGGTGTTCTGGTTTACCAAATTGAGTCCATTTTGTATTTGGGTTGTTAAATGGGCTGCTAAAAAGTCTTTGGAAGTTTGGTTTAATCATGTTATGTATTGTACTTCATCTTATGGAACAAGTAGTTTAACTTACTCTTCACACGTTCAAAAAACAAAAGTTCGAGTCAGCTTGGTCCAACCTGACCCATTTCCAGTCATATGTATGCACAATTTATTTAAGTTTCATTTTTCAGATAACCAATCTTACCCGACCCGACCATTCGTGTGTTGTGGCAGTTGCAGGTTTGTGTTTGGCTTCAAATCTCAATTATGGTCTGGTTCGAGAGTATCAAAGATCTGCTGGAATATGTAGCAAAGCAGAGAATTACCAAAGCAAAGAGAAGACTAAGCGAGGCAGTGTTTGTTAAAAAGGAAAGGTTAAATTGGGGATCAACGAGATCGGTGATTGAAGGGGTAAGGTCCCAAAAACCTCATAATAAGTACTTGGGACCATACCACAACCTCGCTTTTTAGCCTTTTAACCTTGCGCGGCCGCACACTGGTTTTACAAAGGAAAAGCTTAAGAAACAAGCAACAGTCAACACTTGCGCGCCAAAAGGAAATCATAAGTCCTTGCGCTTTCTCCCATAAACAAAGGATGAAAATCCTAAAATAAACACTTCCGCTTAATATCCAGACTGGGATTTATTTATTTAGCTGATTCCACACGATAAGGAGTCACACCAGATTACAGCAGTAATCTTCTAGAAGGGCTTCAATCGTGCACCACTAAGACGGTTATAACCGCCTGGACACGTGTCGCCATCTCAGGCATCCCTGAAATCACAACGATAGCATGTAAAGGGAGAGTAATCTCCACTTGATCACTTTCCACGTGGCATATCCCCAGCCATAGATCTAACAGCGATCCACGTGGCTATAAATATGAGAAACAACCCAGGTATGAATTCAAGTTACACACACTTCTCAAATACATCTTCTTCTTCATAACCCATACTTATTCTCACACCGGAGTCGGGTCAAGGAGAGAACCCCTTTCTCCCCTTGGCGAGGCTAACGGTGCTTCTTTTTTGCAGAGTTATCGGAGAAGGAGATCAGTTGTAATCGAATCAAACGAGAGGAAACTTACCTTTTTATGCGGATTCAAACCCCCTAGATAGTTGATTCCGATCGATTAATCTAGTGTTTCTTCATTGGCGCCCACCGATTTCTCTGTTTTTAGTTTTACCTCGTTTCGATTCATTTTTCTTCATCCTCTGTTCTCACATGACAGAGAATTCATCACCTCACCCATCAGGTCCTCGGTCTGCATTCAAGAGTTATACAACCTCAAATGCTCAGATCGACGGAATCATGGGAATCAACGAAAGCAATAATCACTCAATCGGAAAGGACTCCTCAGATCAGCTCATAGAGGGAACCCCGGAGTATCGGTTTGACAGATTTTAAATGGCTGTAAACCAAATTTTTACACAAATCAACAGATCTGAGTTCCCAAACATCAGATCTGATACTTCACAAAGATACAGTAGTACGATTGGTACTGTAGTGTTGGACCCACAGAAACCTTATCAGTGGGACACCCAATCTAACAGTCATACCAAGACAACCCCAAAATCAGAAGGTACCAGTAGTCAGATAGCTGAATCAAAAGAAATATACATGGTACAAGAAGGTCCTTCATGAAGGACAAATAAACGACATCATGATCAACACTGGAGGGAACAGCAAGTGGTGTTTCCTGTTGTTTCTGGAGGCCCTCAGGAAGAGCGACCAGTAATTATTACTGGCATCTTCGGCCATTACCGAACGGACTATATATTCATAGATCCAGGAAGCTCGATGGATATCATATACGAGCAGTGCTTCAAGCAGCTCGATCCAGAAGACAAAGCACGTTTAGAACCGGTAGATTTCCCTCTCACCGGATTTTGCAATGAAGCTGTATTCCCGTTAGGGCAAATAGCATTCCCTGTGACTCTATCTGATGGTGAACATTTGCGCACAGTCACAGTGAATTTCATGGTCATGCCAGCAACATCACGCCATGACGTGTTGCTCGGTAGAAGGTCACAAAGAGAATTCAGTATGATCACCTCTATTCCGCACGCTGCATGTGGATTTCCGACAGAAACTGGAGTTGCGATTCTATACTCAAGTAAGGAGGTCATGTACGTAGACGATGAGCCACCAGCAAAAGTAGCCAAACCCTCAACTTCGAATGAACCAGAGAAATGGGTTCTGAACGATGAATATCCAGAACAGACCATTCAGCTAGGGCACGCCATTTCCCCGGCAACACGAGCACAATTAAAAGAATTATTGTCCAATAACAAAGACATATTTTCTTGGTGCCCAGCAGACATGACTGGCATACCGCGCGACATAGCGCAACATTGTCTGAACATCCGACCCTCAGCAGAACCTCTTGCTCAGGGAAGGCGCAGCTTCAGCGATGAGAAAGCAAAAGCAATGGACGAGCAAGTGACAGAGCTACTTAACGCTGGAATCTTACGCGAGGTTCAATACCATACATGGGTCGCCAACCCAGTAATGGTCCAAAAACACAGTGGAGGATGGAGAATGTGCGTCGACTTCAAAGACCTGAATAAAGCATGCCCAAAAGATTGCTACGCGCTTCCCGAGATAGACAAAAAAGTCGACTCTCTAACATCATTTCGATGGAAATGCTTCCTTGACTGTTATAAAGGTTATCATCAGGTCCAGATGAAAGAAGAAGACGAAGACAAAATCGCATTTCGAACAGACAAGGGCATCTTCTGTTATACAAAAATGCCCTTCGGCTTGCGCAACGCAGGCGCAACTTACCAACGCTTAATGGACACAGTTTTCAGAGGCGACATTGGCAAGACAGTGGAAGTATACATGGATGACCTCGTCATCATGAGCCACGAGGAAGGTACGATGCTCGCCAACATTCAGCGCACGTTCGATTCTTTGCGCAGCGTGAACTTGAAACTCAACCCAACGAAATGCTCCTTCGGCATGGAGGAGGGGAAATTTTTGGGCTTCATAGTGACAAGAGACGGTTTTAAAGTAAACCCGGAGAAAGTACAGGCAATCCAGCTAATGTCATCACCTGCAACGATAAAAGAAATGCAAAGACTCGCCGGACGTCTTGCAGCCTTGAACAGATTCTTGGCAAATCACGCAGCAAAGTCTTATCCATTCATCAGCACGCTACGAAACTGCGTGAAGAAAACCCACTTCCAGTGGACACCTGAAGCAGAAGCAGCCTTCAAACAAATGAAGGAATGTTTAATTCAGCTGCCAACGCTAACCGCACCAAGAGAAAAAGAACCACTGATTTTATATCTATCTGCTGCGGAAGTAGCGGTTGGAGCAGTATTGATGGTAGAACGAGAAAATATTCAGACTCCAATTTATTACATAAGCAAGATGCTCACTGGCCCAGAGACGCGTTACTCAATGATCGAAAAACTAGTCCTAGCGCTAGTACATGCATCAAGGCGCTTACGTCGATATTTCTCTGGTCATGTCTTCACAGTTCTAACCAACTACCATTTGGGCCAAATCTTGTCCAAACCTGACGTTGCGGGAAGATTGGCCAAATGGGCTATTGAGCTCGGAGGATACAATATCCTGTACAGACCACGACCGACAATTAAAGGGCAAGTTCTAGCAGATTTCGCCACAGAAGTTCCAATTGACAAAGTCCAAGAGTGTGAGGCGATCCAAAACCCTGTTCCTGTTTTCGACGACAGGGTCTGGACCCTACACACAGACGGCGCTTCTAATGATGACGGAGCAGGGGCAGGTCTCCGACTAGTCAGCCCGGATGACCACGAACTAACATATGCCATACGCCTAGACTTTCGAAGCACTAACAACGAAGCAGAATACGAAGCATTTTTAGCAGGTCTTCGTTTAGCGCTTAAAATGGGGGCAAGAAACCTCGAAGCTAACGTTGATTCAAAGCTAGTAGCTGAACAAGTCAATGGGCACTACGATTCAAAAGGAGAAGCTATGGCGTTATACTTAGAACAAGCGCGAATATTGATTGGTCAATTCCAAACATTCAAAGTCAACCATATAAACAGAAGTGAAAACAAACATGCGGACGCATTAAGCAAATTGGCCGCCACCAGTTTTAAGCACTTAGCAAAAGAAGTACGCATAGAGGTACTGTCCAATCCCTCTGTTCCTCTCAAACAAGTCAACATTATAGAGATCGGCAGTCCGTCCTGGATGTCCCCGATCATCTTATACTTGCAGCACGGGAAACTCCCAGAGGAAAAAGCAGAAGCCAGGAAAATCCAGAATAAAGCAATAAACTACGAAATAGCGGACGACATTCTATACAGAAAGTCATTCATGGGACCATTACTCCGGTGCGTTGACAAGACAGACGCGCAATACCTGGTCAGAGAAATCCATGAAGGCTTGTGCGGAATACACGCCGGACCGCGCATGGTAGTAGCTAAAATAATGAGCGCAGGATATTATTGGCCGGGAATGCATGTAGATGCGATAGAAATATTACGGAAATGCGCAGCATGCCAACGTCACGTGCCAAAGACGCTCCGGCCAAAGAATCCACTAGTACCAGTCACGTCTGCCTGGCCATTCCAACAATGGGGCATTGACCTTGTTGGCCCATTTCCCGACGCACCGGGCGCAGTAAAATTCATCATTGTAGCAGTCGACTACTTCACAAAGTGGGTTGAAGCTAAAGCCTTGGCCTCAACCACAGCAATGGTAATCCGCAAATTTATATGGGAACATATTATTTGCAGATTTGGATTACCATTGCGCATCATTTCCGACAACGGCACTAACTTTGCCTCAGAAGATCTACAGAAATGGTTCAAGGAAATGAAAATTGAGCACAACTTTGCCTCTGTGGCACACCCGCAAGCAAACGGCCAAGTCGAAAGCGTCAACAAACAAATAGTCGACGGCATTAAGGCGCGACTGGGCACAGCGTGCAGAGGATGGGTTGATGAACTCCCCAGCATCCTATGGGCACATCGAACAATGCCAAAGACTAGCACGGGAGAAACTCCATTCAGTCTGGTCTACGGGTCCGAAGCCGTAATCCCAGCCGAAATAGGCCTACCGTCACCACGCATGATAGCCATGGAAAAACAAAATAATGAGCAAGAACGAAGAATGGATTTAGACCTTCTTGAAGAAAGGCGCGAGAACGCCGCCATCACAGAAGCAAGGTACAAATCCAAACTCGAAAAATATTACAACGCGTGCGTACGTGTGTGTACCTTTGTCCCCGGTGATTTCGTCTTGCGCGACAATGAAGCGTCAAACGCAGAAAAATCGGGCAAATTAGCGCCAAAATGGGAAGGACCATACATCATCAATGAGGTCCTAGGTAAAGGGGCGTACACCCTAAAAAGAATTGACGGGACTCTAGTTCCCCGCACCTGGAATGCACAGCAGCTGCGCAGGTGTTACATATAGGACAAATCATTCACAGGCAATATATTTCCTATTTACACTTGTATTACAAGCCTCGCGCTCTATTAATACAAACATTATTTTCATGCTTGTTACTGTTTGTTACAAATTGCATGTAATTCTTTTGGTTTGCGCGAAAACAATATGGTAAACATTGTACACCTCATGAACAGTCTGGAAAAAGCGCAACATAAGCGCATATTCTGGACAAACGTTCACACATGAGCACAATACCATCTCTCATTCGCTCTACCTGATCAAAGCAATTAAAACACATGCAACATATTGTAATCCAAACATGCAAAAACAAACAAAACATACAGGTACAGCAGTACACCAAAATATATATATATATCATCAAGTGTAGCATAAACACTTAACAAGATCATGGCAATGATCTTCAAAAATTTCAGTACCAAGAACAACATATTTCCAAAACATCAAAAGAAGGGAATACACAGTTCCCAAACCTAACCTAACCAACATTAGGGTCATCATCAACAGTTGGCACCTGATTAAACCGGCGACTTTTTCGACGTTGATATACCAGCTTACATCCACCATACTGCATCATCGGAAAACGGGACATCAAGCCTTCAACGGATAATACACTGATTCCCTCATCAACAACACCCTTTTGACGGCGAACATCACAATCAGAGTCGACAACCACCGAAGAAGCAGTGTTGAACGGCTTTTCTTCTTCATCAAACACCAATGATGGGGAATTAGCAAGAAGCAGGAGACCTGCAGCAGCTTCATAAACCCTCAGAACTTCCAAAGGTCACCGAGAGCGGAGAGAACGTTTCGATTTCATTTTTTCCAAAACCAAACAATAAGGAAAAGGCACCCAAATATATATATAGGCAAGTAACTACGGGGAAATGGAAAGGCATGATTACCTGTCAGATGTCCTTTCCAAACGGCGCTACAGGAACCAGGGTCATATCCTCATTAATGAAGTCTGACAAGCGCCATTACGTATCCCAATGTAAGAAGACAAAATATCACAAATACCAATTTTTTATTACAAACTGACGTCACCAAAAGTCAGGTCAAAGTTACAAAGGAAAAAATCACAATTTCTCCCTAGAAATTTTTTTTAAAATCTTCTCATAGAAGTTTCCTTATTTTTTCGCGCCAAAAAGCATTTCCCTCTCATAAGTCCAGTGCTCCACTTATTTGCATAAGTACAACACTAGACTGGGGGGACTTGAAGGGTAAGGTCCCAAAAACCTCATAATAAGTACTTGGGACCATACCACAACCTCGCTTTTTAGCCTTTTAACCTTGCGCGGCCGCGCACTGGTTTTACAAAGGAAAAGCTTAAGAAACAAGCAACAGTCAACACTTGCGCGGCAAAAGGAAATCATAAGTCCTTGCGCTTTCTCCCGTAAACAAAGCATGAAAATCCTAAAATAAACACTTCCGCTTAATATCCAGACTGGGATTTATTTATTTAGCTGATTCCACACGATAAGGAGTCACACCAGATTACAGCAGTAATCTTCTAGAAGGGCTTCAATCGTGCACCACTAAGACGGTTATAACCGCCTGGACACGTGTCGCCATCTCAGGCATCCCTGAAATCACAACGATAGCATGTAAAGGGAGAGTAATCTCCACTTGATCATTTTCCACGTGGCATATCCCCAGCCATAGATCTAACAGCGATCCGTGTGCATTCACGTCGGATCAAGGAGCTAGACGGAAGGAAACACAACCGCTTACAGGGTTAGCATCTTCCGTCAACTTTTCACTAACGGGTTTTCCCGCCCAAAGACTCTCGGCTATAAATATGAGAAACAACCCAGGTATGAATTCAAGTTACACACACTTCTCAAATACATCTTCTTCTTCATAACCCATACTTATTCTCACACCGGAGTCGGGTCAAGGAGAGAACCCCTTTCTCCCCTTGGCGAGGCTAACGGTGCTTCTTTTTTGCAGAGTTATCGAAGAAGGAGATCAGTTGTAATCGAATCAAACGAGAGGAAACTTACCTTTTTATGCGGATTCAAACCCCCTAGATAGTTGATTCCGATCGATTAATCTAGTGTTTCTTCATTGGCGCCCACCGATTTCTCTGTTTTTAGTTTTACCTCGTTTCGATTCATTTTTCTTCATCCTCTGTTCTCACATGACAGAGAATTCATCACCTCACCCATCAGGTCCTCGGTCTGCATTCAAGAGTTATACAACCTCAAATGCTCAGATCGACGGAATCATGGGAATCAACGAAAGCAATAATCACTCAATCGGAAAGGACTCCTCAGATCAGCTCATAGAGGGAACCCCGGAGTATCGGTTTGATAGATTTCAAATGGCTGTAAACCAAATTTTTACACAAATCAACAGATCTGAGTTCCCAAACATCAGATCTGATACTTCACAAAGAAACAGTAGTACGATTGGTACTGTAGTGTTGGACCCACAGAAACCTTATCAGTGGGACACCCAATCTAACAGTCATACCAAGACAACCCCAAAATCAGAAGGTACCAGTAGTCAGATAGCTGAATCAAAAGAAATTTCATCAACACTTAAGCTTTCAAACTGTCTATATGTACCCGCCTTATCACACAAACTCTTGTCAATAAGCCATGTAACAAAGGAGTTAAATTGCTCAGTTCTTATGCAACCTACTTTTTGTATCTTACAGGACGAGAGCGATCATTGGGCGTGGCACTGAGAGACAAGGGTTGTATTACGTGGATGAGGTGACTCAAAATGGTGTTGTAATGCTTTCTCATGGAACGACAGAACGAGAAGCATGGCTATGGCATAGAAGACTGGGGCATCCATCTACTAGGTATTTGCATATGCTATTTCCTAAGTTATTCCCTTCCAATTGTAAGTCACATTGTGAAACTTGTGTGTTAGCCAAAAGCCATCGTAAAACATTTAAACCTAATAATATAAGGGTTGACTCACCCTTTTCATTATTCCACTCAGATGTGTGGGGTCCTGCTCCAGTTATTGGGGGTCAGAACTTTCATTTTTTCGTTATATTCGTGGATGATTGTACACGAATGACCTGGGTGTATCCGTTAAAAAATAAATCTGAAGTTCTTGATAAATTTATCATTTTCTACACCATGGTCCAAACCTAATTTCATTAAAATATTCAGGTCTTTAGATCCGACAATGGAGGAGAATTTGTTAACTCTGAAATGAAATATTTTTTTCCAAAACAAAGGGATTATCCATCAAACCACCTGTCCCCACATTCCAGAACAAAATGGTTTCGCAGAACGAAAAAACCGTATCCCATTAGAAATAACTCGGGCCCTTCTAATAGAATCCCGAGTTCCAAAGTTTTTTTGGCCAGAAGCTCTCGTTACAGCTGCGTATCTCATTAACCGACTTCCCACTCACATTCTGAAATTAAAAACACCATTGCAAGTCCTTACAGAATACACCAACCCTCCGTCTGTTCTTACTCTTGAACCATGAATTTTTGGGTGCACCGTTTTTGTTCACATACCAAAATCACACAGAACTAAAATTGATCCATGTGCTGAAAAATGTGTCTTTGTTGGATATGGAATAACTCAAAAAGGATACCGTTGTTATAACCCAAAAACCCATCACATGTTCACGACTATGAACTGTGATTTTCTTGAAACTGAGTACTATTATGCCTCCCAATATAGTAGTCAGGGGGGGAGGGAATGTCTTGACACACTGAGTTGGTTGAGATATGTTGCATATGGAGAAGGAGGGAGCTACAGTACCCCAGATGAGTCTCATCTCTCCACACAACCTAAAGACTCAAACATCAGTGTCACCCAAGCTGCTCCTGGCCTGATACCCGAGGTAAGTAATACTCATTCTTCTCCTATACCCAATCCCATTGAAACTAACACATCAGGGCAAGATGAGAATGTACAAGATGAGAATGTGCATGAACAAGAGATGTTTATCACTCAAGAAGATACTCCAATAGAGCATAATGAACTTGTGCAAGAACAAGAGGACTCTCCTACACAAGAAGAAACATCAGAAAGATATGTATTGCCACCAAGAGTAAATCGGGGAGTCCCACCGAAAAGATATTCCCCAGAAAAAGAGCCCAGAGGAAGTAGGTATCCAATGGCTAACATAGCCAAAGGAAACCTATCTGAGGAAGCTAAGGCCTTTGTTGCATCTATGTACTCTGATGAGATCCCTGCTAATACAGAATAGGCCTTAAAGTCAGAACCATGGAAGAAAGCAATGGATGAGGAAATGGAGGCCCTCACAAAAAATAACACATGGGAAAAACGTGTCTTGCCTCCCGGGAAGAAAGTTGTCAGATGTCGGTTGGTTTTTACAATTAAATACAAGCCCGATGGTACAATTGAAAGATACAAAGTGAGGCTGGTAGCAAAAGGCTATACACAAACATACGGAATTGATTACTCTGAAACTTTTTCCCCAGTTGCAAAAATGAATACGATCAGAGTTCTTTGTTCCGTAGCTGCAAATAAAGGGTGGCCCCTGCACCAGTTTGATGTGAAGAATGCTTTCTTACATGGAGAATTAAAAGAGGAAGTCTATATGGAAGCTCCACATGGATTCACAGACGAATTTGGGGAAAGGGAAGTGTGTCTTCTAAAGAAATCCCTCTATGGTTTGAAACAATATCCCAGGGCGTGGTTTGGGAAATTCACCCTAGCCATGAAAAACTATGGGTTCACACAAAGTAATTCGGATTATACACTGTTTCTCAAAAAAAAGAGGCGGTCTTACAACCTGTTTAATAATTTATGTGGATGATATGATCATTACAGGGGATGACAAAGAAGAAATATCCCAACTAAGGAAGAACTTATTCACAAAATTTGAGATGAAAGACCTAGGGAGACTCAAATATTTCCTTGGGATTGAAGTTTTAAGGTCAAAACATGGGATCTTTATGTGCCAGAAAAAGTATGTTCTTGATTTGTTAGCAGAAACTGGCATGGTAGATTGCAAACCAGTAGACACTCCGATGATTGCAAACCAGAAGTTGTACATGGAGGAAAGAGCAGATCTAGCTGACAAAGGAAGATACCAACGAATCGTAGGCAAACTGATTTACTTATCACACACACGACCCGATATAGTGTATGCTGTGGGAGTAGTCAGTCAGTTCATGCATCAACCCCAAAAGGATCACATGGAAGCAGTCTTAAGAATTATAAGGTATCTCAAGGGAACGACAGGGCATGGAATCTTGTTCAAACCAAACGGACACCTTGAAACTCAATTATACACCGATGCAGATTGGACCGGGGATAAAGGTGACTGAAGATCCACATCAGGTTACTTTACTCTGGTTGGTGGAAATCTTGTCACGTGGAGAAGTAAGAAACAAAAAGTGGTTGCTCTTTCAAGTGCCGAAGCCAAGTTCCGAGGAATTGCGAGAGGCGTTACTGAAGTCCTTTGGATTAGAAGACTCTTAACAGAGATAGGGTACCCTCCATAAGAGACTAGCAAAATTTGGAGCGATAATGAAGCAGTTATTCAGATTTCAGAAAATCCGGTGCAACATGATCGAACGAAGCATATAGAAGTTGATCGACATTTTATCAAAGAAAAATTGGAAGCAGGGAACATCACTTTGCCGTTCGTTCGGTCAGAAGATCAACTCGCTGATATCATAACAAAGGTTGTTAATGAAAGAACTCATCACAAATGCCTAAGCAAGTTGAATTTTGGAGATCCCACCATTCAACTTGAGGGGGAGTGTTAAAAAGGAAAGGTTAAATTGGGGATCGGTGATCTAATTGCATCATATCCCTCTAATTTTTTATACCAAATTCCCACAGAAATTGACAGCTAATTTATAGCCAATGATTTCTCTTTCCGTAATTGTAAACGTCTATTTATTCCTTTCTCATTGTAATAAAATTCATTCAAGTATTCAATCAATAAAATCTCTCGATAAAAGTTAAGAGTGTTTATGTTAACATGTTGGAGAATATGGATGAGCCATAATGAAAAGGTCTTTAAAGGAATTACTACTTGTCTACTTGTCAAAAGATGGTGGATGCCATTATGAAGACATTGTTTTGGTGGATTCTAAATAGATCCAAATGGAAAAGTATTTCATGGGATGCTTGGAACCGACACTTGGGAGGAGTCTCTTTTGAATAATTTTGTTGCTGGCTCTGTATGTCGGTTTTGTTCTATTGGGTGTTTTTGGTTGTATGTTACAGGTTTCCTTGTATTGTTGTTTGTAGTTTTGGGGTTCTCTTGCTAGGGTAGGTCGGTTTTAATGAAATTTTGCCTCGCTTGCCTTTCAAAAAATAAAATATAAAAACAAGTTTTACTATATAGATAAAAATCCATGGCTTATAAACATGATGGATTTTTAAAAATTAAATTTAAGCATATTTTGTTTCTATTATTAATTTTAAGATATGATATTTTACAAAATCACACGTATGTCGTTGTGATGCGCTTATTTTTATTTCATATTCTTACTTTTTTTTTTACCAAATGGGTCAACAACCGGGCTAATTTTATTCTCTAATGGGTTGGGTCTTTAAAAGTTAAGCTAAATCGAAAATAAGGCCTTTCATGTATGAGTCGAATGTAGCCCAAAAGCTATTTCGGAAATCGGAATGCATAGAAGAAATGTGAATATAGAAGACCTTTTGCATTTATTTATAGTTATCGATGTATGGTTTTAACGTCATTTTTCGATTGACAATCACCTCCATGCATATTTGAGTCAAATATTTGCATTTATATATAGGTATTGATGATGTGTAAATGTGAATGTGATTAATTGATGGGTTCACAAACATCATTAAATCCCCATGACCGGTTTTGAAATACCTTAACCGAAAATTTAGATTTTAGTTATGACCCAACTGAACTGAATCTTTTCATGCACACCTTTAGAATTACTAACAAGTGTTGTGTTTTCCGTTGCATCACGAATTTAGTTTTGGTTATGGCTCAAAACGAACCGCCCCGTACATAGCCCTAAACTCACCAACCTAAGTGATATGTTTCCCGCCGCATCGCGCGGGTAAACGACTAGTAATATATATATATGATGTGTTATGTATATAACAGATCCTTACCACCGTGACCTCCTACCTCCTACCCCCATAAGCTCATGTCGCCAACACCACCGCCTCCTGCTTCCTACCACGACAACCACCTTCGTCACCTCCACCAGCCACTGTTACCTCCGCCACCATAGATTGAAGCACAAGTCTCGCCGGCCACCGTAAAAAAACACCCAAAATCAACAACAACCACAACCCAAAATCAACAACCATAACCTAAAATCAAGCTTGAAACCCCTGCCACCGATGATTTCAACAGCACCATATATTTCTTCATCAAAAGAGAATCAACCAGTGTTCAGATGTGAAATCAAGCATCAACCTATGCTACTGTCACCAACAATCGAACAAGTACCCGTCTCAGATGAACAAAAAATGCAATCAAAACAGAATAAGGTACAAAATCAGATCTGGACCTTCAGAACCTGCTGTTGATTCAAAAGCAGATCTCGAGCTTCAGAACTCGTATTAATGACCGCTCGGTGGTGGCCTCCACCTGCGTTAATTCCTCTTCAGATGAATGGGATTTTGTCACGATGAGTGGTTCAATAGAATGATTTGTGGCAGTTTACGACGGCGTCAGTGGAACAAAGGATCACTGTCGGCGATGAATCGCAACTGTCCCAGAGTAATGATCGTGTGAGCTTGGTGAATAATGGGTTTGTGGAGTGAACTTCACGATCGCATGATAAACAGAGCTTTGCGTTGTCGAGTTTGCAGTATAGGTCGCCGGTGATTGGTTGCAGAAGTCGCAACGGCGGTGGTTATTGGTGACTGACGGAGGTGAATTTGGCATGATTTTGATGAAATTGAAGTGAAACTGGGTGGAATTTGAGGTAAATTGAAGTGAAATGGGATTTTTGTCACCTGCGTTGATTCCGCTCCAGTCCATGTCACCTTGCCACTTCATAAAAAAAACAAGCCAAGTCATTAAAAACAAGCCACGTCGGAAAAACAAACTAACCAAGTTAGTAGCTGGTTAACGACGGGGTGACACAGGAAACCAAGTGTTAAGTTGGGGATGGTGGGAGCCAAAGTGAAAGTTGAGAGTGACGGCGGCCAAAAGTGATTAGTTTGGGGTGATAAAATCCATTTCCCCTATTTAGTAAATAGTGATTAAGTCGTATGGATTAACCTGAAAATTTGTCGGTTGTCACATATTTAAACCATCATCATTTACAATAACTTTTTAGACCATCGCACATGTTTCATATATAATAACACATATTTTTTTACAATTACGTAACACTTTATAAGCTCCCACAGTTTATGTAACATAATGTCATAAAAGCATTTTTAACAAAATATAAGTTATGCATAGCCCATAGATTTGTTTTGGCTGTTGATACATTGGTAATGTACAAAATCATAGACATTATGTTTTTTAATTGCAAAAGTACTTTTTTGATATCTCTGACAATCCATGTGATAATGTAGTGTGCCTATTGTACTTTACATCACCTCCTACAATCCTTTTACACCACATGTGTTTGACTTTAAAATTAATCAGATGGTTATAATTGGCCTTCTCTGTTATTTTTAAGTGAGTAAATTACAAAAATCAACTTTTATGTTGATACCAGATTGCAAACTACGTCTTTTATCTTCAAAAAGTACAAAAAAACGTAATCAGTGTTTGCAAACCCTTACACGTTATTTCCATTAACCTTAACTCTATTAATTTTAGTAGTTAAATCTGACCAGGTGGACCCCATATAAGGGTATTTTGGTCATTTTCCCGTTTTTAAAAGAAATTTCATAAATATATTTACCTTTTAAAGAACAAATAAAACTCACCCTACTATTTCCCTCTCTAAAAATACATCCTCTCCTCTATCTCCCATAGCTATCACCACCACCACTCAACCACTGAAATTCCTTTACTAAAACAAAACAAATCATTTTATATAACATTAGTTAATATATGCTAAAATATCATTTAAATTAACTAAAAAGTGGGTGAATATTAAGAATTCTAAGGGCTAAAAATCAAAACGGGAAAACTATAAAAAAAAGGAGTCCTTGCCAACAAAAAGTGACCTCATGTGTAAGGACCTGCAAAAATGTCCATAAACAACCCGTAAGTGAAAACCCGGACTCCTGAAACCCTAATGCTCATGAAAAACCAAGAAAACAAGGAATTTGGATTTCAGGCGGGCCGCGTAAGACTTAAGCCTGGGCTTACGCGGGCCGCGACAGGACATCTGGTGACCGGGACGCATTCCAGGCCACGTGTCAGCCACGTGGCGAACCTACCTGTGACACGCTAGCCCTAGTTGTAGACTAGGTGGCCCTCACGGGCCGCGTAAGGTTCAAGTGAGGGTTTACGCGGGCCGCGTAAAACCCAATTTTCAGCTATAAATTGAGCAGTTCATGGCCTGTTCATCTGCACTCGAAAAACTTTTCAAAAGACGAAGTATACTGCTTAAATTCGAATTTCCGAGTAGGGAAACGCTGCTACGAATACAGGGTATTAACTCGATCACTGCCACGATACAATGTCCGATCGATTGAAACCGATCCGATGGATGTTTAAGTGCTGGCCGTATTTGGGCTATACTTTGTCATTCGTCATGAGGGTTTTGATTTCGTGAGCTATCGTAAATGTTGTATTAAGTTACTGACCTAGTTTCGTGTGCATTGTCATTTAAACTAGGTTACAAGGCTAAATCAGTAGGCTAGACTCTGCCCAATTAAACCTGCAAAGTGAGTCATTCTCTTTTTCTCAACAATGTTTTACAATACTCAAATTATTTTCAAAAGTTATAATTACAGGGATTAAGTCTTGGTTATCTTGAATCACTGGAAAGTGGGGTATTGTGCATATTACTAATCTCTCACGGTTAGGTTCACCAACCTAACAGTGATAATCATCACTACTTGGGTGAAAGGACCCAATAGTGGTATGACCATCGTCACCAGGGTGTGACACGGTGCCAGATAAAAATAAGATAGTAGCCATTGTAATCGCTCTTATGCTGTAATTTATAACTAGGAGTCGTTTTGTTAAAATTGAGTGACTCGCCAGTATTTCCCCGCTGATAAAATATTTTTAAACATGTTTCAGGTGACTTACTGTGAATCAAGGAAAAAAAGTGCTACGGAGCACTGACAAGCTTGAAGTGGTGGCTCAGTAAAATAAATAAACATGTTTTGTAAAACAAGGGATTTCCTCGTGAAATTACCTTTACTGTAAATTACGGGGTTTGCCCCAATTTGTGAAATAAAATAATTGGGCATTTTCAAGTTTTAAAATATCCTGTTAAACTTCCGCTGTCAAATCAAATAATAAATATCACGGGTTTTCTGTCCCGCGGCTCCTGGACCGGGTCACACCAGGACGGGGGCTGTGACAGAAAAATGTGGTATCAGAGCCACTAATTTAAGCCAATTAAGTATTTAGAAATACTTAATTTTTCAAAGTGCTATTCTGTGATTCTGTGAAAATTTAACTTGCAATATATAACTTTCTAATTAGGAATTTGTGTTTTCTTTATATTTGCTAACAGCATGAATGAGTTGTCTGAAGCTCTTCAGAATCTCAATATCCATTCTGCTGGTATGGAAGTTTCCGGGGGCTTTTCCGGTTATTGGGCCGACACTGAAAAACCTATGGAATTCCAGGCTCAAGCCCAGGAGAAACCTAAGTCGAAAAAGAGAAGGAGAATCATAGGCTGGAGACGCGGACGGAGAAAGAAGCCAGCAGCACAGAAGGTTAAAAAGACTGAGGACCCAAAGGATAAAGGGAAAGGAAAAGAGATCGGGGAAGGTTCAGGGCAAGCCCAGGAAATGCCACCCTGGGAGGAGCTGGATCGCAAATTGGCAAATAGCGACCTCATCGGACCTGCCGATGAAAACCTCTTCAATTACCCTGTTGAATCGCAACTCCCAGTTAATTTGGAACCTGCTATCCCAGATCCTATTGTCAACCCCCGACCCCTACAAGGAGAGCTGGAACAATGGTGGACAATTGACTGGTAATTTCAGAATCTCTTGAATAACCCTAACACCTATTTCCCCCAGTTTGACCCTGAGCCGGCGCCAAACCCACCTATGAGCACAGAAAACTTGGTTGAGCTCCGTCACTACGGCGAGGAACTAGTGGACGCAGGAAATCGAATCCGGGAAGTGGGAGAACGGATCTCTTGGAAATACGATGAGAGGGAACGTCGTTTATGAAAGGCCAGCTGACGGGGATCGTATGTGGGGATTGTGTGGTTATGTGTTTAATAATAAAATAATAATAATAAATAATAAAAATATAATCATGTAAAATAACTTAAAATAAAACTTTTGTAATATAACGGGTGTGTAATGATGCATACTAATATATATAAAAATATAAAAGTCGCAAAGTCGACAATTTTGGCTATACATATTGACATGATTATGTGTGATTGTTTTATTGTGACTGATTATTATTTATTTTATTTTGTGCCAATAATTTATACATTTATATATTGAAAATTATCAGATGGAACCCGTTGTCAATGAGCCAGTTAACGAAGTTAACCAATCTGAGCAAAACAATGAGGATCACTTTCTTAATAGGCAAGATATAGAAAACATCGTTGCTCAGGGAATAGCCAATGCTATCCCGGCAATCGTCGCTGCTGTTAAAAGTCCTGTTGAGCCTTCACAAGCTAACCCCAGTAAACGCACGCGCGATGATAATTTCAGTAATAGTGTTAACGGAGGCGGCAATAATAACGACAATGTAATTCAGGCCCCAATACTTAAGAAAATGAAAGTTGCAACACCTGGTTGCACTTACAAGGAATTTCTTGCCTGTAAACCAGTCGAATTTGCAGGCAATGAAGGGGCGACTGCTGCACTGCGTTGGTTGGAAAAGACCGAGGCAGTAATTAAAATAAGTAAATGTGCCGAGGAGGATAAGGTCATGTATGCTTCTCACCTTTTCAAGGAAGAGGCATTAGAATGGTGGAATACGGTGTTGCAAGCCAAAGGAAGTGACATGGCTTATGACATGAGCTGGGAAGAATTTAGGCAATTGATAGAAAGGAAATTCTGCCCTGAATATGAAAAGGAAAAAATGGCCAATAAATTCCTGAGCCACCGAATGGTGGATGTTGACTGTCGAGGGTATACTTCGAAATTCTTCGAATATGCCAGAATTGTGCCCACTCTGGCCTCGCCAGAACCGGTACTTATTTCTCGCTATATTTGGGGTTTGATTAGCGAGATTTGGGATATCGTCAAAGCTGCAAGACCCCGCATGATTGATGATGCGGTGGAGTTAGCCAACACCTTGACCGACGAACTGGTACGCACACGAGAAGAAAACAGAAAGAAGGAATTGGCTCAGAAGATTTCCCAAGGATTCTGAGGGGGTAATGCTAGTAGCAACTTCAAGAAAAGAGGAACTGGACAATCCTCCACTGTTCCATTTTGCAATACCTGTAAAAGGAAGCATTTTGGAAAATTTAAGGGATACTGTAACTTCTGTAAGATCCCGGGGCATCAAGAAGAAGATTGCAGGAGGAAGAAATCAACAATCTGCTTCAACTGTGGAGAAGCTGGACATTTTAGACCAGACTGCCCTAAACTGGTCAAACCAGCTGACAACAAAGCCAAACCAGCTGAAGGAACTAATAAGAAGAACGCAAGAGCCTTTCAGCTGACTACGCAAGAAGCAGAACTAATTCCCGATGTAATAGCTGGTACGTTTCTGGTAAACGACGTTTATGCGAAAGTGTTATTTGACTCTGGTGCAAACCAAAGTTTCATAAACACTTCATTCTGCCAAGCTCTTAACTTACCCTTAACCAAACTTAGGCAGATTTTTACGGTAGAAACCGCAGATGGAAATTATGTTCACATAGATAAGATTTTGCAAAAAGGAAAGATAGAACTCTTAGGCCATAAATTTTCTACAAACCTATTACCTATGAATATAGCTGGATTCGATGTGGTGTTAGGAATGTTTTGGTCAGTAGCCAACCATGCTCGAATCCTCTGTGATAAGAATTCCATAGAAATTCATACAACCATAGGAGAAATAGTGGTGATTACAGGAGATAAGCCACGTAAGCCAATGAAATTCATTTCAGTAATGAAAATGGCCAGTTATTCAAGAAAACAAGGAATAGTGTATATGATTTCGGTAATCATTAACACTAAAGGTAAAGAACTTAAGGAAATTCCAGTAGTATCAGAATACCCAGATGTATTCCCAGAAGAACTACCTGGATTACCACCCGATAGGGAAGTAGAATTTAGAATTCATCTAATTCCTGGAACTACACCGATAGCCAAGGCACCTTATCGATTAGCACCCACCGAAATGTTAGAACTGAAAAAGCAATTGGATGAATTGCTCAGTAAAGGATTCATACAACCTAGTTCATCCCCTTGGGGAGCACCAGTGTTGTTCGTAAAGAAGAAAAATGGTTCGATGCGAATGTGTATCGATTATAGGGAATTGAATAAGGTTACAATTAAGAATCGATACCCATTACCTAGGATTGATGATCTTTTTGATCAACTTCAGGGGGCTAGATACTTTTCTAAGATAGACTTGCATTCAGGATACCATCAGTTGAAGGTACAATAAGAAGACATACCTAAAACCGCTTTCAGAACTAGGTATGGTCATTACGAGTTTATAGTTATGCCCTTTGGGTTAACAAATGCTCCTGCAGCATTTATGGATATGATGAATAGGATCTGTAAACCGTATTTGGATAAATTCGTAATTGTCTTCATCGACGATATACTTATTTATTCCAAAAACCAGGACGAGCATTGTGAACATCTACATGCACTCTTAACTTTGTTAAGAAAAGAGAAGCTTTACGCCAAATTCTCGAAGTGTGAATTTTGGCTGCAGGAAGTGCAATTTTTAGGACACATGGTGAATCACGAAGGTATTCACGTAGATCCCTCCAAAATAGAAGCAATCACCAAATGGAAAGTCCCGCAATCAGCTTTGGAAGTTAGAAGTTTTCTAGGGTTAGCTGGATACTATAGACGATTCATTAAAGATTTTTCTAAGATAGATGTGCCATTAACTAAGCTAACCTGTAAAGCAGTGAAGCTTGAATGGGGACCTAGACAAGAAGAGGCTTTTAAGATTTTAAAGCAAAGGTTAACAAACGCCCCAATTCTTGCCTTACCAGAAGGGACAGAAGATTTTGAAGTTTACTGTGATGCTTCTAAGCTAGGATTAGGATGTGTGTTAATGCAATGCAAGAAGGTAATTGCATATGCCTTAAGGCAATTGAAGAAGCACGAGGAAAACTATACGACACATGACTTAGAATTAGGATCGATAATTTTTTCCCTTAAGATTTGGAGATACTATCTGTATGGAAGTAAGTTTACCATTTATACAGACCATAAAAGTTTAAAGTACATATTTGGGCAAAAAGAATTAAACATGAGGCAAAGAAGATGGATGGAAATTCTAAGTGACTACGACTATGATATTCAATATCACGAAGGAAAAGCAAATGTAGTCGCAGATGCCCTAAGTCGTAAGTATCATGAAAAGTAAAGGCGAGTTCGTGCTCTTAGATTAAATCTACAGTTAGATTTAATGGAACAACTGAAAAACATTCAAGAAACAGCAATCAAGGATGAGGCTGAAGGAATGAAAGGAAGAATAAAGGAATTAGAACAAGGAAATGATGGAATTTGGAGATTCCATAAGAATGGAATTTGGGTACCTAAGCAAGGAGACTTAAGAAATAAGATTTTAGAAGAAGCCCATAAATCTAGATATACTGTACATCCTGGTAACAATAAAATGTACCAAGATTTAAGAAACAATTTCTGGTGGATCGGTATGAAAAAGGACATAGCTAGATACGTTTCTAAGTGCCTAACTTGTTCGCAAGTTAAGGCTGAACACCAGAAACCCTCAGGTCTACTTCAACAATTAGAAATGCCTGTATGGAAATGGGAGCTCATAACAATGGACTTTGTTACTAAGTTACCCAAAACCAGAAAAGGTAACGATGCGATTTGGGTAATTGTGGATCGATTAACCAAATCAGCTCATTTTCTACCCATGAAGGAAACCTTTAGCATGGAAAGATTAGCAAAATTGTATGTAGATGAGGTAGTATCCTTACATGGAGTCCCACTCTCCATTGTATCAGATAGGGATAGTCGTTTCACTTCACATTTTTGGACAAGTTTCCAAGAAGCCATGGGGACGCGATTAAATTTAAGTACAGCCTACCATCCCCAAACAGACGGACAAAGTGAAAGGACGATCCAAACCCTGGAAGACATGCTCAGGGCATGTGTGATAGATTTTGGAGGAAACTGGGACAACCATTTACCTTTAATTGAATTCTCCTATAACAATAGTTATCATGCAAGTATCGAAGCTACCCCGTTCGAAGCACTGTATGGACGAAAGTGTAGAACTCCAGTTTACTGGGCAGAAATAGGAGAAAGCCAATTATCAGGTCCTGAGATCGTGCAAGAAACCACCGACAAGATCACTCAAATCAAGGAAAGACTGAAAACGGCTCGAGATCGCCAGAAGAGTTATGCAGACAATCGACGCAAGCCACTAGAATTTCAAGTTGGAGACAGGGTACTCTTGAAAGTTTCTCCTTGGAAAGGAGTAGTTCGGTTCGGTAAGAAAGGAAAGCTAAGTCCAAGATACGTAGGACCCTTCCCAGTAATCCAACGTATAGGACCGTTTGCCTATCGTTTACAACTACCAGAAGAACTAGCTGGAGTACACGACGTATTTCATATATCCAACCTCAAGAAATGTTTATCAGACGAATCCCTGGTAGTACCTCTTCAAGATATAGAGGTAAATGAAAAGCTAAAATTTATTGAGAAACCACTCCAAATAGAAGACAGAAAGGTCAAGTTTCTCAAGCACAAAAGATTAGTACTAGTCAAGGTCAAGTGGGATTCAAAGAGAGGACCTGAGTACACTTGGGAGCTGGAATCGGAGATGAAGCGAAAGTATCCTCACTTATTTCAGTAAATCTCGAGGACGAGATTTTAAATAAGGTGGGGAGGATGTAAGGACCTGCAAAAATGTCCATAAACAACCCGTAAGTGAAAACCCGGACTCCTGAAACCCTAATGCTCATGAAAAACCAAGAAAACAAGGAATTTGGATTTCAGGCGGGCCGCGTAAGACTTAAGCCTGGGCTTAAGCGGGCCGTGACAGGACATCTGGTGACCGGGACGCGTTCCAGGCCACGTGTCAGCCACGTGGCGGACCTACCTGTGACACGCTAGCCCTAGTTGTAGACTAGGTGGCCCTTGCGGGCCGCGTAAGGTTCAAGTGAGGGTTTACGCGGCCCGCGTAAAACGCAATTTTCAGCTATAAATTGAGAAGTTCATGGCATGTTCATCTGCACTCGAAAAACTTTTCAAAAGACGAAGTATACTGCTTAAATTCGAATTTCCGAGTAGGGAAACGCTGCTACGAATACAGGGTATTAACTCAATCACTGCTACGATACAATGTCCGATCGATTGAAACCAATCCGATGGATGTTTAAGTGCTGGCCGTATTTGGGCTATACTTTGTCATTCGTCGTGAGGGTTTTGATTTCGTGAGCTATCGTAAATGTTGTATTAAGTTACTGACCTAGTTTCGTGTGCATTGTCATTTAAACTAGGTTACAAGGCTAAATTAGTAGGCTAAACTCTGCCCAATTAAACCTGTAAAGTGAGTCATTCTCTTTTTCTCAACAATGTTTTACAATACTCAAATTATTTTCAAAAGTTATAATTACAGGGATTAAGTCTTGGTTATCTTGAATCACTGGCAAGTGGGGTATTGTGCACATTACTAATCTCTCACGGTTAGGTTCACCAACCTAACAGTGATAATCATCACTACTTGGGTGAAAGGACCCAATAGTGGTATGACCATCGTCACCAGGGTGTGACACGGCGCCAGATAAAAATAAGATAGTAGCCATTGTAATCGCTCTTATGCTGTAATTTATAACTAGGAGTTGTTTTGTTAAAATTGAGTGACTCGCCAGTATTTCCCCGCTGATAAAATATTTTTAAACATGTTTCAGGTGACTTACTGTGAATCAAGGAAAAAAAGTGCTACGGAGCACTGACAAGCTTGAAGTGGTGGCTCAGTAAAATAAATAAACATGTTTTGTAAAACAAGGGATTTCCTCGTGAAATTACCTTTACTGTAAATTACGGGGTTTGTCCCAATTTGTGAAATAAAATAATTGGGCATTTTCAAGTTTTAAAAGATCCTGTTAAACTTCTGCTGTCAAATAAAATAATAAATACCACGGGTTTTCTGTCCCGCGGCTCCTGGACCGGGTCACACCAGGACGGGGGCCGTGACATCATGGGAGGAAAAATTGCTTCCAATCCATGCTAAAACTAATAAAAAAGGTAATATACAGATTTTGGGCCTTTCCTGTGAGTGCAGTATCAGAGAGGGAGATCGATTGCACGGATTCAAGATACAAGAATTCAAGAAATTTCATCAGTTTCGGAGCTGAAATTCGTCAAATTCGGCACATTTCTTCTTCTACTCATATTCTTCATTTTTTTTAACTTTAATCTCAAATTTACATAGATTTCACAGTTAAAATCGGTCAAATTTTTGATATATTGTGCGAAAATGTGTTTTTAACAATCCTCCAAAGTTTCAAGTTCAAATTCAAAGGAAATCGTGGTCAAATTGATGAAAAACTGTGATGAACAAGTTGTTTTTTCGTGCTAAAAAGGTCCATTCGCGCTAAAACAGGTCCATTCGCGTTAAAACAGGTCCATTCACACTAAAAAGGTCCATTCGCGCTAAAACAGGTTCATTCGCGCTAAAAGGTCCATCCGCTATAAACGGTTCATTCGTGCTATAGTCCATTCGTTTTAAAAAGTTCATTCGCGCTAAGAGAGTTCATCTACTTAAAGAGTTCATTCGCAGATTCAAGCATATTCGCTTGAATTCAGTCCATCTGCTGAAAAACAAGTGGCGGCTGTTCATCCATTGTAATCAGGCTATACATACAAAATAGTCCATTCGGAAAATTGATAAAAAGTCCATCCGCTCAATCAGTTCATCCGGAAGTTATAGTTTCAAGCTCATCCGAACTATTGGGCTACATTATACATCTGGGCCCAAGTGCTTAGTCCATTCGTTCAGCCATCCGAATAATTTGAAAAGCTCATCCGAACATTGGTCATCCATTGATTGGGTTAAACAAAGTCCATTCGTTACGATAGGTTTATTTGGAATATCAACAAACTCATTCAGAGTTTTCAATTGATTGGGTTGTTCATTCAAGCCTAGTTGTCAAAGAGAGTCTATACGAGATATCTGAAGTCCATACATATTCTCGGGAATTCATAATTGTCCATTTTTCACACGCTCCAAGTGGTTTATGTGTTTGTTTTTTTTAAATCTTTGCTTAAAAGGTTTGCTTTGTTTGTTTGAAGGTGAAAATACAAGGTGCAAAAATCAAGACATGATTCGAAGATGTCGAGCATTGACGAAGAGTTTTACAATACCTTTTACAACGCCTTCACATCCGAAACAACCAATGTAGCGACACCCGAAACAAAATTGGTTTCAAAGGTTATTACAGAGAGTTTAAATCACGATAATGTTTACGGAAACCATCAAAAGCCACCGAAACTAATGAATATCGAAGATTATCACTGGTGGAGTACAAGATTTGAAAATTGGGTGAAAGTGTATGCATATGATAGCTGGATCATGTTAACAGTTTGGATATGAAAAACCACGAAATGATCAAAATGTATTGCTAACAATCAAACAATTTTCAGATACTGATAAAAAAAGATCACTCTAATGAATTAAAAATGGTAACTCTGTTACAACAATATGTTAGAGAGGACATTCTGTTTTTACTCCAACATGGCGAAACCTCCAAGTCGATGTGGGAAGCTCTAAAGCTGAAAGCCGAAGGTGGCAAAGATATCAAAAAGAACAAAATCTCTCTGCTAAAAAAGGAGTTTGATCTATTCGGCTGCATGAAGGGCAAAACAGTTCGACAAATGATTGAAAGATTCTGTCATCTGAAGATCGAGTTAGAGAGGTTTGGAATTCACAAAGACCGAGAATAGATTGTTAACAAACTTGTCAAGGCATTACCGCAAGTTGATGATTGGAAGACGTTTGTGATTATTCTAAAGAATGATGCTAAGTTAGATGAAATAACCTTGGATGCTTTGATCGAGAAACTGGAAGGACATGATCTAGAGTTACAAAAACAAAACAAAATGTCTAGTTCCAGTTACCAGCAAAATGTAGATCTGTACTATAGACGAAGTATGTTGCTGAATAACTGTCACACCCCGGTTTTTCCACGTGTCACCGGTGGGCCCGGTGGGGAGTATCGTGACGTGGTTAGCAACATAATAGTCAAACAACACAATATTTAATATGCACAGCGGAAGCAAATGAAAGATATAAATTCAACCGAATATAATATTGTAATATCGTGTATCACAACAGTCGATTGTTTATCCACAGACGGATCGAAATAAAATATAGGAAACAGTAGTTCAACAGACTTTAGGCATCTTAAGCTTGCGAGACTTCTATTGATGCTAAGGAGAAATCCCAGCCAATTACGCTTAGTACCTGCATTTAATCTTTTTGGAAAATACGTCAGTTTACACTGGTAAATACATTCAACTGACTCATTTTGAAAAGGTTTTATAAAATTGATTTGAATGCACGTGGCACAAACATTTTATAACTTGGGAGAATTATTTAAATATATAATCTTGTGAACGAATTACATGTTCCTTATGCGTTCAGTAGCCCGGATCATGTCCGGGTTAAAGATCAATAGACACACCACAGGTATAATACCCACAAGGCTGATTCCTTAAGGTGGGATACCAGTTTTTACATATGCAGCTGTCAGGTGTACGCCTACACCCCGTGCTTAGGTCGTGGCCATTTCATGAATGATGTCAAGGATATCCGGGACATGGTCATTAACCCCCCAAAGGCTTTTAAGTAAACAAGACTGTTTAAACGGGCCGATTAAATTATTCAATTAACCACCAAACGATGGAAGATTTAATGCCCGATCAAGCGGTATTTTAAATACCGTAACCCAAGCCCGTATAGGGAAAATAAGTTAAAAGTATTTACCTGAGCAAAGTAATAATCACAATAAGCAAATTGCAAGTAGCTTTTACTGGTCCTCCTAATCTGGAACGAAGGTTTATAATAACCTATTAGAATCCTAACGGGTCTTTAGTTAAGCTTAAGCTTAGACCGGTTAGTTTCAATGATACGGTTCGTACGCACTATTAAGCGAAGACCGGATAGAATGTGATTTAGACCCGACAAGTTTGAAGACTTGCTTAATATGGGTATTTCATACACACTCTGGATTTTGAGATAAAACCGATAAGGTTTGACCCGTTTCGGCTAATTTATGTAAACTTGTTACATAAACCGAATCGAACGCGTAATAAGCGTAACGGGTATCCGTAAGAGCCATATACAGGTTTCCTAAGTTAATATGCTTCAAATATGTTGTGACATCAGTAATATGTCTTTTATTATGCCCGAAACGAATTTAAACACAAACTATGCCCCGTAGGGGTAGTTTGGTCATTTAAAAGGTTATAAAAGAGTTTAAGTATTTACCTGAGTTACAGGTCTGATATAATCAGCAAAAATACTTATTTTACTAAGTTATAACAGTATGGTAAAATATATATGTGAAATTTATCAATTTGAACAAAACTATGCACCGTAGGGGCATTTTGGTAATTTCACATAAGTCGTAAAGCTCAAAACTGAAGTCTGAGTTAAACAACTTTTGCCTACTGTTAAAATATTACAATTTACCTAAAATATCAGTAGGTATCACCCTTGTATGTTTAAAACTAGTCTTAGTACATACTATGCGCTAAAAACGCTTAATAAGGCGATTAGAAGCCGTTTTTCCGGGTTCTATATATAAATCTGATATTTTTATTATTCTAGCAGGCTTAAAATAATTTATTTATCATATCTAATCAGTAGCAAAAGGTTTGGAGTCGATTAGATATGTAAAACTCATTTTATAGCCCGTAAGGGCAAAACCGACAATTACCGGATTAAGCCTATGACTATTAGTTATGCTCAGCCTAAAATTAATTAAAAATCTTCAAAAATCTCAAAATAATATATTACATCAGTGGGTAAATATTTTGATATCAAAAAGTAGGCTTAACTAGGCTATACGCTAATTACGCCGTTTAATTAACATAAAGCTTCTTAATTACGCTAATGAGCATAACTCTCAATCTACACCTCAAACTGATATCAAATTTTGGGTGCAAGTTTATATATCAGTAATTAAAGTTTCTACTCTTTTACATTTTCAAAAATCACGTTTTAAGGTGAAAAGGGCATAATGGTCAACATATGAGCAATTAACGGAATCATGCATATTAATTGGATAACTAATGAACCAATGTGTATAATCACAGAGGGTTATACTAGAATGTAACCTAGTCCAATTAAAGCTCTGAGGCATTTCTAAAACATGCCTAAACGGGTCAGAACTGAAGTCAAAGCAAAAGTCAAAGCTTTGCGACTTTCGGTTCCGAACCGGGTCTAAACAGTAAATTGTCGGGTTGAACATGTTTAGACATGTTCTTACACTAATTACCAAGTTATATTAATGATCAAACAGGTTGTATGTGTTCTACATTGCTAATCATGCATAAATTAGAAATTAAGTATCCTGTTGACTTTTTATTAACAAGTTTGACCCGACATTTGACCTAGTTAGAGTGGGAATCAGGGGGAACCCTTTTAAGGGTTTATTACCCACATAATTACCAACTTATAACTACTTTCAATTCGGCTAATCACTGGACCATTAGTGATTAATCGTTAAGTCAACCGTTAATTACGACGGTTTGACTTTTAAGCTAAAACGAAGCAAAAACTTAACTAAGGAAGGTTAAGCAAACTTACCAAGGTCCTAAGCACGATTAGTGATCACTTGAGAGAAGTCTTGAGCTCCAGAAATGACCAGGAATGCAAGAGAAAGGTGTGAAGAACTTGTTGCAACTTAAGGGCTTTATATAGTGCTCACAATCTCATAGATTGTTGACAACAAGTCCTACAACTGATGTTTGATCACTAACAAGTGTCCCTAAATGTCTAGGGGTTGTTTAGGGGTCGTCCAATATGAGGAAAATCGATTATAAGGCGGTTACAAGGGCTATGGCAGACAAGAATCCAATAGAATCGGACCAGATAGGCCCTCGCGTGACGCTAAGACCCCCCCCCCCCCTTGGGCCTCGCGTCGCGCTAAGACTACTCCCATTAGTGACCCAACCCAACCCAACCTTACAATAAAATATGTATTTCTCTCTCTTCCACCTACACAACCTAACCTAACTCAACCTTTTACACCCATTAGTGACCCAACCCAACCCAACATTTTTTACTAACAAATATGATTTAAGTTTTAATTTATTCTATAAATTTATTATAAATAATAAAAATGCTTATTTAAAAAAAATATTATTTTAAATACAATTTTTTTATTAAAGCTAATAAAAAATATTCGCGTTCATCAAACATACTTAATTAGATAGATAATTTAAGTTACAAGCGTGATACAAGGTAAAAGTACAAGTATATAAGATAGAAATTACATAATTATTCATCATCGGAAAATTTTTGCCAGATATGCTCAATCAGATCCTTTTTTAAAGCGTTATGAGCTTCTCTATTGTGAAGTTGCGCCCTGTTGGTCATATAACTAGATAGATCTGCAATTCGTTCCGTTGAGTATTGAAAAGATTGCTCATCATCTTCAATAGAGCTTGTTTGTTGCCTATTTGTACGTGTGTCGTTTATAAATTCGGATGGATCATAATAGTGAAGGTATGTGTCTCGTTCATCCTCAACGATCATGTTATGAAGAATGATACATGCAATCATAATTTTCCCCATAATATCCTTGTCCCACACAAGACATGGGTATCGAAGAAATGCAAATCGAGCTTGTAGAACTCCAAATGCTCGTTCAACATCTTTTCTAACGGCCTCTTGATGCTTAGCGAATAACTTATGTTTTCGAAGTTGTGGAGACGTTATGGTTTTTGGTTTTTGCTCCTGTCCATAATGCTTCAGATTTCTGGTTTTTGCCACGAGTTTTATTTTCACTAGCAATACACCACGATGACATTAAAGCGACATCTTCAGCAACTTCCCATTTAGTATTTTGTGAATGTTTTTCAGTATTTTGTAAGGTTTGACTCGAGTTTGAATAAAACAGAGGGTTTTCATGGTATTGAGTATTCGAGTAATTTCCAGACTCTCCAAGATTCAAAAAGAAGTTTGGAAATGAAGGATCCATAGTAGAAAAAACGAATGCAAAAAGATTAAAGGTAGAGAATTAGAAGGAGATGTGAAATTATGCAAGGTATGCATATTATTTATAATGCATCTAAATGTCATGAATTTTGATATATTTTTTAAATCCGTTTTAAGATAGATAATGTTAGAACTTCTAGATAGTGAATTTTATCAAAAAAAAATCTAACAGTCCAATAGGATGTTGACATGTAACCAACAAGATAATGTTAGATTAAAAAAAACTTTAAAAAATACCTTTTTTTGTTAAAAAATATTTTTTAATAAAATTTATATACGAATGTTCACAAAAAAAAAACTAAACAAGACTGTGGTTTTAAATTTTTAAAAACATTGAAATTTTATAAGTTATTATTAATAATCTAATTATATACAAACTAAATGATTTAAAAGAAAAAAGGAAATAATAATAATAAATACAACCAATAAAAGGGTGACAAGTGGCTCTAAGTTGGGTTGCAACCTTGGGGTCACAAGCACGACCAGGTTGTGGATTTTGTTTGCTTTTTTATTTTTTTTTAATCAAAAAGCCATGACACTACTCAAAAAAGGCACCAATGGGAGTGGTCTAAGCCCTTCTGCACCAAATCTGAATTTTCTGATTTTTGCGTTTTGATCCTTGGCTCTTCAAAACTTTGCTATGACTTTATTTCTTGCACTTTGAACCCTCCAACTTGACATATAAGGGCTCCAAGACATATACCCACTTTGTTTAGTCCTCGGTTAACTTTATTGTTACCCGAAAAGTCCTAAACTTCATCGTTGACGCTTTTAACCCCTCGCATACGAATTTGATCATAACTTTCTCATACGATAACAAAACTTTATGAAATTTTTATCGTGCATCCTAGTGAGCATAATTAACCGTTACAAAGCTTCGGGTTTGCTAAAAGGTCACTCAGAGGTATGACTTAACCATGTTGACACATTTAACCCCTGTAGTTTGTAATCTCTCACTTTCCTTCATATTTAGCTTCGTATGATCCATGATTTATTCGTTTGAAGGTATGGGCATCATGTAGGGTTAATGTACAATATATTTATTCACTGTTGACATTTAGAATTCGTATTTTCACAAACTTTCCATGATTGTCAACTTTAATCCTTCTATAACATTCTTTCACACGTTTAATCATATGACACGTGTCAACACATTATAGGACGTGAATTTTCGAGGTGTTACATCCTCACCCCCTTAAAAGAAATCTCGACCTCGAGATTTGTTAAAGTAAAGAAAGTATTTTCTACCTTATATTAGGCTTAATCTTCCCCAGTACCTTTGAGCCTCTAAGGCACTCCAATTGACCTTTATAATAGGTACATGTATCTTTTTGGAGCTTCTAATCCTGTCGGTCCTTAATCGATATAGGTTGCTCATACAATCATAGATCTGCATATCATTATGTGATAGTGCTTTTCGGCTTATTGGCGAAACACATTCCTTCAGTCACTAGTGTGTAATGTATTGCGAGCTCCGCCAAGCTCTTTAAATGGGTTTTAGCTTATAAACTACTTGATCTTGATACATTCGATTTCCTTCGAATGATTCTATATATTCAGAGCTTAACTAGCCTGATAATTTAACAAATTTGGCACACCTTTCCTGGGTGATTTCTTTTGTTGAACCTTATTCTTTAACAAGAACTTAGGAGGGTTGCTATTTTCATAAATTATTAATTTTCTGCCGTATACTGGCAACTTACAATCGACTATGGATTTGTATGATCTTATTTGTTGTTTCCTAGGCAACTTTCAGATCCTGATAATTGGACTTACCAATTCTCTATTTAACAATAGATGTTTAACATTCCACCCATACAAGGTCTCCAAGGGAGCAGCCTTGATGCTTTCATATCAATTATTATAGAAAAGCTTATCTTAAGGTGGGATGGTTATCCCAACATTGCTTAAAACTAGTCTTAAGGAGTAGCTAATCCTTATAGCTAGTTGAATAACTCAACGATCCTGGGTAGTTTATGGCGATTCTTAATCGTTGTTAAAATAGGGTTGCGGTAATGAGTGCATAAGCAAAATGAACCGTCTTTCTTATCTAACAAAATTTAAACTCTCAGAATATCGAGTTAGGCTATATGAACCCTTTATTTTAAAGCTTAGTTAATCATGGTTTCGATTCTTCCAATGATGGTACTAGCCGTCTTGGAGATTTCATAATAATACAGCCTTAAATGGGATATAAATCTTAATTCTACCTGCCTTTCAGGGGTAAACAGGGAAATCTTAGGAGAAGATAATCAAGATACAAGGAGGTTACAGAGATTTCCACATCTCAGGCTCCAGTTCACCCATCATTGCTTGTGTCAAATAAGTGACACCTTTATGTTACTAGTCCACGAATTCCTTAATCGGAAACATTTACTTGGACAATTCCATTCTGGATATCTCCTTTGAATACCATTAGTTGACTTTAGTACCATATGACCATCGGGGTATCTTTGTGGTCCTATGCATTAAACCTCCATACTGATCAGGCATGGAAGCAATCTATGGAACTTATTAAGATACACCAATCCTCATATGGCGCTTTTATCATACCATCTGGGATTCGGAATCGATAGAGATTAAAGAGATATCAACTATATATGCTGACGCACTTCCTCTTAGAGAGAGGACATTTCAAGAACTCTACGACTGAAGGTTTCTGATAGGAACAAAAGAAATGATTCTTCCGATTTTGTCTGTAACTTTTACCTTACACTTAATATCTGGGGTTTTTATGGGAAAATTTCTAAAAGTTTGCTAAGCTTAAGATCTTATGAGAGACTTAGCAGCATCTTAACCCAAACGTATCTCCTTGAGTGGTCAAAGGCTCACCATAAGGAGTTTTGATAACTACTTGCTTCTTATCATCCACAATATGGGCTTGGCTACCAGACGACCAACCCATTCTTATCACTATATCGAGTCCTTTATTATATAAATGGAAACGAGGACAGCAGAAAAGAATGATTTCTAATGGATATAAAACATCCATCTAATATTGCTGAAGCAGTCTCTGTGGTACCATCGTCAATTCTACTTTACATTTAACGCTTAGAGTTTTAGCAGGCAGATTTAATGATTTACAAAATCTATTGTCTACGGAAGACTTATCTGAACCTGAATCAATTAATACTCTAGCATGAGCGTTATTGATAAAGAAAATACCTGTTGTGTCATTGTCATCCTGGATAGCCTCCTGAGCGCCCATTTGAGAGCTTCCAGCTTCGGTCTTCTTAGCCTCCCCAGGCTTCTTGGTTTTATTTGGGCAATTTGTCTTGATGTGCCCTATTTCATTGCAACCATAGCAGGTTGCGTCTCCCAATCTCTGGCAATCCAAGGTCTTATGTTCCTTGGTCTTGCAGATTCCACAGGGTAGAGGCTGAGATTCAAATCTGCATTTCCCGAGGTGGTATTTCCTACAGGTTTTGCATCTGGTCTTTTCACCGGTCTGCTGTTTGTCCTTCAAATCCTTCCCCGACTTAGTTGCTCCTTCCTTGGCAACCTTAGGGCAATTAGTACTGATGTGGCCCTTTTCGCCGCAGCTGAAACAGTTTGCATTCTTTATGTCCCTACATTCGTGGGACTGGTGGCCAGCTCTTTTACAGATGCCACATTGCTTTATCTTTTGATTTGATCGACACTGTCCCCAGTGTCTTCTTTTGCAGGTTTTACATTCGGGTTTTGCCTCCCTTGGTTTGGACTGGTTATAGCTTGAACCGGTCTTACCCTTTTTGTAACTCCTATTTGGGGTTTTATCGCACTTTCGCTTATGATCCTTCAACACACGGTCCACAACGTTGTTTACAGCTGTATTTATCATAGCCTGAAACTCGGTGCTTGTTAAGTTCAGTCTTGCATCATCATTCTGATCAACTGGATGATTATGAGCTTCAGAGGAGTCAGCCATGGTGAAGCTTTGAAGGCTACTAACCAAGTAGAAATAATTTGTTTAATCATATAGCGAATTGTCGAATTTGATGAATAAATAGCCATGGTGCAATTAAACCATATAGGCCAATAGATAGTTTTTTAATTTATTTGATTATGTTTTGCCTAAGTCTTTAAATAAACCATCTTTGGCGTTTAAACGGAATATAATCCTTCATATTTATTAGACAGGGGACATAAGTCACGACTGCCAATGTCATACTGACATCTTTTATATATAGCACAAGGGCTTGTTCCAAAGGACTTTTGATGGCACAGGGCCTTGTCACTAGGGAAAAATCTAAAACATAATCGATGATTCCTTTGGATCGGAAAATTTCATAGTTCATTGTCTTGACAAGAATTTATGAAATAAAAACTGTCTTTTCATGTATACACCTCTGCCCGTAGGTATACATCCCAAATGGATGTTTTGGTGCGTACATCATGTTCGACGTTTACTAGCCATGATTTCTATTGATCATTTACGCTAATTAAGGGATTTGGAAAATTCCTAATATAAGGATGACAAGTGTGATTTTATCGCATCACTGTTGTCAGAAGTGTTAACACATTTTCAGATGTTAACAAGGATCTGAATCTCTTTTTAAACAGGTTTTACCATCTTAGCTAGGTCTTCAATGACATTCAAGCTAGGTCAAACCTTTTAAGATTCTCTTTTAATATTTATACTGGCAGGAAAAGAATGATATTTATTTTTATTCAGGATTTTTTTATTATAATTATCCTGGATTTAATTAAAATATAACTATAGCACAAAAAGTCAAGTCACAAGGACAAGTTTAATTTATAAGCCATGATTTCAGAGAATCGAGGCAAATTTATAAGTTAGTAATAGCACAAAAGGCCTAGTCACGTGGATAAGTTTAATTTATAAGCCATGATCGTTTGGGATCGAGGCATTTAGGTGTGAATCAAAGTTTCATTACCTTTTCTGGACAGAGAGTCAAAGGCTACTACTGTCTTTAGTCTCAGAGGACGTTTATTATAGCCCGTAGGCACTTCATCTTTAAGGGATGATTATTCAAATAAGGGAATTTAGATTAACCCTCTTTTTAAAAGATGGCCTGTGTGACTTTAACGATTCACAGTTTACCAAAAATGTTAACGTACTTACAGATGTTAACAGGGATTGGAATCCTTTGGATAGGTTTTACCGTCTTGGCCATGTCTGCAATGACATTTAGGCTAGGTTTTACCATCTTGGCCATGTCTGCATTGACATTTAGGCTAGGTTTTACCATCTTGGCCATGTCTGCATTGACATTTAGGCTAGGTTTTACCTTTAAGATTCCTTTAATATTTAACGCAGAACAATCCTAAATGGAAATGTTAACAAGGATCTGAATCAAATTGTGGAACTACCGTCTTGGCCCTGTCTTAAAATGACACATGAGCTAGGTCTTGTCCTTTTTAGATATTGCCATTTTATTATAATGGTAGATTTTATAATATAGGAATGATATTTTTAATATAATCATTCCTTTAAAATTTAAACAAGTATATGGTTGCCCTAAACGGGACTTCTACAAAAATGACTTGCCCATGCAAGAGCTAATCAGAAATAACAAAGGAACCAAATAAGGACAAATCAAACGAATTAGAATTTGTCCTATGTTCTTGTCTAGACTCAAGAATGTGCAATTGTGTAACTGAGATTAAACACAAAAAGCTAGTGTTTAATTCACTCAGTGTTGGCTCTGATACCAACCTATCACACCCCGGTTTTTCCACGTGTCACCGGTGGGCCCGGTGGGGAGTATCGTGACGTGGTTGGCAACATAATAGTCAAACAACACAATATTTAATATGCACAGCGGAAGCAAATGAAAGATATAAATTCAACCGAATATAATATTGTAATATCGTGTATCACAACAGTCGATTGTTTATCCACAGACGGATCGAAATAAAATATAGGAAACAGTAGTTCAACAGACTTTAGGCATCTTAAGCTTGCGAGACTTCTATTGATGCTAAGGAGAAATCCCAGCCAATTACGCTTAGTACCTGCATTTAATCTTTTTGGAAAATACGTCAGTTTACACTGGTAAATACATTCAACTGACTCATTTTGAAAAGGTTTTATAAAATTGATTTGAATGCACGTGGCACAAACATTTTATAACTTGGGAGAATTATTTAAATATATAATCTTGTGAACGAATTACATGTTCCTTATGCGTTCAGTAGCCCGGATCGTGTCCGGGTTAAAGATCAATAGACACAGCACAGGTATAATGCCCACAAGGCTGATTCCTTAAGGTGGGATACCAGTTTTTACATATGCAGCTGTCAGGTGTACGCCTACACCCCGTGCTTAGGTCGTGGCCATTTCATGAATGATGTCAAGGATATCCGGGACATGGTCATTAACCCCCCAAAGGCTTTTAAGTAAACAAGACTGTTTAAACGGGCCGATTAAATTATTCAATTAACCACCAAACGATGGAAGATTTAATGCCCGATCAAGCGGTATTTTAAATACCGTAACCCAAGCCCGTATAGGGAAAATAAGTTAAAAGTATTTACCTGAGCAAAGTAATAATCACAATAAGCAAATTGCAAGTAGCTTTTACTGGTCCTCCTAATCTGGAACGAAGGTTTATAATAACCTATTAGAATCCTAACGGGTCTTTAGTTAAGCTTAAGCTTAGACCGGTTAGTTTCAATGATACGGTTCGTACGCACTATTAAGCGAAGACCGGATAGAATGTGATTTAGACCCGACAAGTTTGAAGACTTGCTTAATATGGGTATTTCATACACACTCTGGATTTTGAGATAAAACCGATAAGGTTTGACCCGTTTCGGCTAATTTATGTAAACTTGTTACATAAACCGAACCGAACGCGTAATAAGCGTAACGGGTATCCGTAAGAGCCATATACAGGTTTCCTAAGTTAATATGCTTCAAATATGTTGTGACATCAGTAATATGTCTTTTATTATGCCCGAAACGAATTTAAACACAAACTATGCCCCGTAGGGGTAGTTTGGTCATTTAAAAGGTTATAAAAGAGTTTAAGTATTTACCTGAGTTACAGGTCTGATATAATCAGCAAAAATACTTATTTTACTAAGTTATAACAGTATGGTAAAATATATGTGTGAAATTTATCAATTTGAACCAAACTATGCACCGTAGGGGCATTTTGGTAATTTCACATAAGTCGTAAAGCTCAAAACTGAAGTCTGAGTTAAACAACTTTTGCCTACTGTTAAAATATTACAATTTACCTAAAATATCAGTAGGTATCACCCTTGTATGTTTAAAAATAGTCTTAGTACATACTATGCGCTAAAAACGCTTAATAAGGCGATTAGAAGCCGTTTTTCCGGGTTCTATATATAAATCTGATATTTTTATTATTCCAGCAGGCTTAAAATAATTTATTTATCATATCTAATCAGTAGCAAAAGGTTTGGAGTCGATTAGATATGTAAAACTCATTTTATAGCCCGTAAGGGCAAAACCGACAATTACCGGATTAAGCCTATGACTATTAGTTATGCTCAGCCTAAAATTAATTAAAAATCTTCAAAAATCCCAAAATAATATATTACATCAGTGGGTAAAGATTTTGATATCAAAAAGTAGGCTTAACTAGGCTATACGCTAATTACGCCGTTTAATTAACATAAAGCTTCTTAATTACGCTAATGAGCATAACTCTCAATCTACACCTCAAACTGATATCAAATTTTGGGTGCAAGTTTATATATCAGTAATTAAAGTTTCTACTCTTTTACATTTTCAAAAATCACGTTTTAAGGTGAAAAGGGCATAATGGTCAACATATGAGCAATTAACGGAATCATGCATATTAATTGGATAACTAATGAACCAAGGTGTATAATCACAGAGGGTTATACTAGAATGTAACCTAGTCCAATTAAAGCTCTGAGGCATTTCTAAAACATGCCTAAACGGGTCAGAACTGAAGTCAAAGCAAAAGTCAAAGCTTTGCGACTTTCGATTCCGAACCGGGTCTAAACAGTAAATTGTCGGGTTGAACATGTTTAGACATGTTCTTACACTAATTACCAAGTTATATTAATGATCAAACAGGTTGTATGTGTTCTACATTGCTAATCATGCATAAATTAGAAATTAAGTATCATGTTGACTTTTTATTAACAAGTTTGACCCGACATTTGACCTAGTTAGAGTGGGAATCAGGGGGAACCCTTTTAAGGGTTTATTACCCACATAATTACCAACTTATAACTACTTTCAATTCGGCTAATCACTGGACCATTAGTGATTAATCGTTAAGTCAACCGTTAATTACGACGGTTTGACTTTTAAGCTAAAACGAAGCAAAAACTTAACTAAGGAAGGTTAAGCAAACTTACCAAGGTCCTAAGCACGATTAGTGATCACTTGAGAGAAGTCTTGAGCTCCAGAAATGATCAGGAATGCAAGAGAAAGGTGTGAAGAACTTGTTGCAACTTAAGGGCTTTATATAGTGCTCACAATCTCATAGATTGTTGACAACAAGTCCTACAACTGATGTTTGATCACTAACAAGTGTCCCTAAATGTCTAGGGGTTGTTTAGGGGTCGTCCAATATGAGGAAAATCGATTATAAGGCGGTTACAAGGGCTATGGCAGATAAGAATCCAATAGAATCGGACCAGACAGGCCCTCGCGTGACGCTAAGACCCCCCCCCCCCCTTGGGCCTCGCGTCGCGCTAAGCCCTTCTGCACCGAATCTGAATTTTCTGATTTTTGGGTTTTGATCCTTGGCTCTTCAAAACTTTGCTATGACTTTATTTCTTGCACTTTGAACCCTCCAACTTGACATATAAGGGCTCCAAGACATATACCCACTTTGTTTAGTCCTCGGTTAACTTTATTGTTACCCGAAAAGTCCTAAACTTCATTGTTGACGCTTTTAACCCCTCGCATACGAATTTGATCATAACTTTCTCATACGATAACAAAACTTTATGAAATTTTTATCGTGCATCCTAGTGAGCATAATTAACCATTACAAAGCTTCGGGTTTGCTAAAAGGTCACTCAGAGGTATGACTTAACCATGTTGACACATTTAACCCCTGTAGTTTGTAATCTCTCACTTTCCTTCATATTTAGCTTCGTATGATCCATGATTTATTCGTTTGAAGGTATGGGCATCATGTAGGGTTAATGTACAATATATTTATTTACTGTTGACATTTAGAATTCGTATTTTCACATACTTTCCATGATTGTCAACTTTAATCCTTCTATAACATTCTTTCACACGTTTAATCATATGACACGTGTCAACACATTATAGGACGTGAATTTTCGAGGTGTTACAATAACCAGTCACCAAAGGTTGGTACAGCTTTCAGTACGGACAATGCTGGTGATTCATCAAAGAACAAATCTCCAAGTTATGATTCGGGATATCATTCATCGTCTGCATCATCTAAATCTTCTTCGAGTCAGAGCTGGAAAGATTCTCCGCATTTGAATACTAATTTCGCTAAACAATAGATGAGTTTCTTAACCTCTGTTCTGGAATCATACGAAGGCTTAATTGTAGGAAAGATCGGAAATCCAAACATGACAAAGGAGGTTTACGATCAAGTTGACCCAGAAGAGATGGAGCTCATAGACATTCGCTGGTGTACGGCTAGCGTTATCAGGAGAGCTCAACGGTTCATGGAGATTACTGGCAGGAAGTGTTTGGAAGGTCCCGATATGAAGCTGGGATTCAACAAAGCAAAAGTCACTTGCTTCAAGTGCAAACAAAAGGGGCACTTCAAAAGAGAATGTACCAACAACAAAGCTGATGATAGTGTGAATCCGTTTCAAGAAGACTACTACAAGAAAGCCATCCATCATCGCAACAATGAGCAACCACCAAGATCAAACCAAAAGCAGATCGAAGAAAGACCATCAAAAGAAATAAAGCATGCTGCTCATGTTACATTTCATGAAGACGAAGGTTTTGACTGGGGAAAGTATATTAAAGAAGAGAAAGCAGGGAAAAAGGCTTTAGTTACTGAATTCAAACAGAGCCCGAGAAGAACGTCATGCGAGAATGTATTTGAGTGAAGTGTATGATGCTTACAAAGAAGCAAAGTGGGCGAACAGGTGGAGTGTAGAGAAATAATGCTTCGTTGATCCAAAGGGAAACCCAACAGTTGATCCTGACAAGGTAGACTTTGAAGCATTAGTTGCTGCGATTCCAACTGTGGGTGTCTGGTGTAAAGGTCTTGAAGAGATTCCGAACTACAGACAAAAGGTAGACGAAGGAATCAAGAAGGTGATCTATGCTAGCCTAGAGAAGAAGAAGAAGACGGTTGAGGAAATCGTAGATGAAAGTCAGAAGATGGTGGAAGAAGTGAAGAAAGCCGAGGCGAAGGCAGAAGAAGCTGTTGCTGAGAAACAAAAGGTGACTGAGGAAGATCAGATTCAAAAGACAACAGAAGCCACGGTACCAAAAGCTGAGGTAATAACACAAACTGAATCTTCTGAAATATTAAATAAAACTGATCATAAAATTCCTGAATAGTGCAAGAAATGCATGGAAACATGCAGAGCTTGTACTGAAAAGGATAACAATCTAAGATCCAGAGACATTGAATCACTAAAATAGAAAGAATTTTTAAAGATAAATGTAACGAAATGCTTGAAAACGAAATATGTTTGAAAGAAAAACAAAAAAAGCTGACACGGAAATGTGAAGATCTTGAAAAAGAAAACAAAATTTTGAAAGAAAAGTGTTCAGCTTGTTGCAACGAATGTGTTCCAAAAGATAAAACTATTCAAGAATTGCGAAAGGAATATGATGTAATGAAACTGTCATATCACATTGTAAAAGAAGCTTATGAAACTTTGAAAAGCAGAGTCAAAAGTCTGGACGATAGATTGTCTGCATGCCAGAAAACAACCAAATTTCTTGAAGCCAGATATGAAGGAAAACAAATGCTTTTAAATAATTACATTGACAAGGTTGCAAAACTTAACCAAGAACTGGCTGAAAAGGAAAAATTGGTTAATAAACTCCAAAGTTATCATGATTCTTCATACATTTTAGAAAGAATTTTCAACATCACACCCGATGGTAAAGAGTCAGAAAAGAACAAAAAGGGGATTGGGTCAGAATACCATCAGGTTCCACCACCGTTGGAGAATAATTATACATTCTATTATGGCAAAAAGTTGGAAAAAGCTATGAACATGGTTGACCAATTACCTAACAACATTTTTTTTTTGGGTAAAGGGTTACCCCGGTGATTCTATATATAAAACAACCGCAAATAAGTACAAGTAGTGAAGATGAGTTCCACACTAGTTCATATACAGGACATGCCCCATATATGTAAGCCAACAAACACAAAAGCAACTATGACATCACATCAACCTAGCCTACTATACATCATGAAAATGATAACTAGTAGACAAACAGCAACAAAACCAAATACTTCATCCTCCATCATCAAAAATGAAGTTACCCCCAAACGGGAGCCACTCAACACGAACCAAAGAAAATCTATCCATTGGAGCACTTTGTGGGAGAGGTGCTTGCCCCTGCTCTGGAAGACGAAGGAAATGTACCCAATGTCTTAAACTCTTTGGATTCATCATAGACAACCTCAACCTCATCCTCATCTGAGTCCTTATGAAGATGTCGACCCCCTTTATTGTTCCCTTGGAGCGGACCACCATTCCCCCCACCAGATTGAAGAGCAGAAAACGGATTGTGCGTTTGAACTTTAGTACCCTGCACAGTCGCATAGGGGGAACTCCCAACCTTTTTCTTTCTATCCACCGGTCTATACTCGAATTTAGGCTTCTGGTTATTAACTTGAAAGCCATTCTTCTTTGCACTCTTCTTAGCCTTAACTTCAGTGTAACCATCCTCATCTACTTTCGGCCTGTTAGTAGTAGGTTTGGATGTCGAGCCAACATATTTGGGGTATCCCTCAGAATCATGCCCAAATACACAGCAGTGGGCACATCTCAGAGGTTCCCATTCATATTCCACCCGAATAGTCTCAGTAACATATTTGTTCCCATCCAATTCAGGAATAGCCATGGTTAGACCCTCTTTCAAATCATGATCAGCTGAGATTTCAATGAGAGCCCTAGCATAGCTGCTCCTTCCCCAAGCCTCATTACACATATCACTAGTATACGAATCCAGGCGCACAGGAGACCCAATTTTTGATGCCAACATGCTTAAACCATCATCAGAATATGCCACTAGAGGAACATCATGCAATTTAACCCAAACTGCAACCTTTTTAAACTCTTCTTTTTTAAGGGTGTTTGTAGGAGACCAAATGTTGAGAAACATAGGTTTGTTACAGATCATCCAAGGTCCCCCTTCAAGAACAGTATCCATACCCTTTCTGTCTTCAAACTTAAAGAAAAAGAAACCATTTGAATTCATCATAGTTTTCTGAAGACCATGTTTCTTCCAATTTGTACTCACAAAATATTCAACTACTGGATATGCAATCCTATCCCCCAGGAAATAACCATAAAGAGTGTTAGCTAACCTGTTATTAACCTGGCGAACCGAATCAATCGGAAGCACTACATCCACTCCACCCAATGAGACATCTGAGTTTAGAGATCGAAAATTGACTTTAGGAACTTGATCAGCCGCATCATTGGCCTTCCTAGTGTTTTCATCTTCATTCTGATATGAATCACCACCCCGCTTAATATCACCCTGCTCGACCTGTTCATTTAGGACCACATCCACAAAAGATTGGACATGAACATTATCATTCTGATTCTGATTTTGAACTCGAGGAGGACTAACGTCATTCAACGGTAGCACAAATGCTACCTTTCTCTTGTCAAAAACCTTCGCATAATTCTGATTGGGAGAATCAGAACAGCCATTAACATGTTCAGTATCGTTAAGCGGCAGCATAAAACATACCTTCTTACTCGGCATTTCAGAAACCCTAGCCGCCATAAGTGATGTTTGTCTTGGCTCAAATGTTTTACCATCAATGTTCTTAATCTTTTTGGCAAACACATTTAAGTTTTCTGCATCTTGGCCATCCATAACAACAGTCACAAACAGACCTCAAACAGCAACCAGCCGAAACCCTAAAGCAGAAATGCACTAGGGACTGATTAGCCAGAACTGATTGGAACAGTTTACGTTGTGCCTGAACAGCAATCGATCAGCGAATGAAAGGAATTTAAACTGCCGGACACTAACGTGAAACGGACAGCCGAATAAGTATAAAGAATCAGCCGATTAAAACCCTGTGTTCATATCTTCAGCCGATCGATTGAAAAGAAAATAGAAACCCTAAAAACGAAAACCCTAATCCGACTTCAAGTGATTAGAAACGAAGGGTAATCAGGATTCCTTACCAATAAAGGAATCAAAACACCCTAGTTGCTAAGCACAATTAATCACGATCAGGATTGGAATGAAATCCCTAGGATCTCACCAATTCGCCCAAAATCGCCCAGAGCTGGGGTGAGTGTTCACTTATAGGCGAGCATCACTCAGGCTAGGTTCCGATTTAGAATGTAGGCTTTGTTAACAACATCGATGTGACTTACACCAAATCTGATGATCTTGATGATTCAGAGGTGGTAGGTAAGGTTGTTGAAAGCGTTCTCACAGAGGAGTCTACCAACACAGATAAGTCTGAATCACCTAATGAAAATGAGGGAAGTTTTCATGAAAGTTATTTGAAAAATTCAAAATCCGAGAAAATTGTGAATGATGATTCAAAAGGATTGGTTTATACCATGATTGGATCGGACAAACTATTCTTGGATGATGAATTCCCAATTCAAAATGTGATTTCAGATAAAATCAACAAAGTTTTCAAACTGGTAGAAATTGAGAAAACTGAAATTTCAAAATATGTTGATAAGAGCAAGAAAACTTTTTATAACAAACCTAGTTACAAAAAGAAAAACATGAAGGTTGGGTTGGGTTATAAGAAGAAACAAAATCAAAAGAAACAATTTGAAAAGACAAATCTTCAGAAAAAAGACGAACTTTGTTCACGGAACAAGTTCTGAGGAAGAGAAAGAACTCCAATTTAGACGACAGTCTAATGAAGAGTTCTATGCTCAAAAGAAGAAACAACAACATGTTAAAGATGTTTCCAAGAGACCATGCTTTAAGTGTGACCAAATTGGACATCTTAGTCGCAAGTGTCCAAATCCAAAACCTGTTAATGTTGGAAAGGAAAAAAAGTTGAGACACAGAAGTCAAACAAGTTTGAATCAAAACAAACGTGGAAACCGAAATCAACGACACCCAAAGTTGTGCCACAACAGATTTAGAAACAGAAAGAAAATGTTTCAGAACCAAAAAAAATCTGGAAACCTAAAAATGATTTGTCAAAACAAAACATTCAAAATGATTCAAAATTTTATCGAAGGAATGTTTCAAAAGGACAAACTTGGGTGGTCAAGAAACAAACTACTGTGAGTGATAATCAGAATGAGAATGTTTTTGAGAAGAATGAACGAAACTATCAAGTTTTACCTGGAAAGATTTATGTTCAGCTACCTGAGTCAAAGCAGGCTTGGGTTGCATTGTTCAAATGATCGAATTATTTGAATGCGCAGGTGCTCCAGTTGATGGTTGATTGTCAAGATCAAGAAGGGAGCAGCCTGGCACGAGAGGAGGCTGAACTCTGCAACTGAAACAGGGAGTTTATTTGTTTCTATACATAAATAAACTATATTAAAAACCTTAAAATTTTAAAATTTTAAAAATAAAAAATATGTTTGTTTTTAAATCTTGTCAAAAATAAAATTTTACAAAAAGATGTTTTTATTGAATATGCCGAAACCCTCACGGCTGAACAAACATGATTATTTCACAATTGAAAATGGTTTTAACATTGTTAAAAATCAATGTGTTGTAAATCATGGGGGTACTTTCTGCAAAACAGAGCATGTGAAGCAGAAAATGGATGGCTAGACAAAGCTATCTACATCGGTTATCAAATTTTTGTTAAATGTTTTGGATTTTAAGAGGAGTAAAAATTTCAGAAAATATAAAAACATTTGAAAATTTGAAAAAGCCAAAAAACAAGATAAAATTCAAAAATGAGTTTTTGTGTAAAAAGAGGAAATGATAGTACATCAGTAGACAGTCACAGTACGCTAAAGAAATGGAAAGTTAAAATGTGATAAACGGTCTCACTGATGATATGCATGTAAGTTTTTACACATTTAGTAAATTGATTTCGAGATATAAACATAAAATCAATAACTTCCTTATCTCGTGGGGAACATCTCTCGGATATATGGGTAACCCCCGAAATCTCGTTTTAGAGGTATCCTGATTCTGAAATACTAGGTCTTTATACTATCTGATATCTGGGGTATTATACCTGGTCTTCTGATTTTGCATCAGCAATGGCCTAGACCTTGTATAATACTTTACGCGCTTTTTAAAAGCTTTCCTCTGCATAAAAGTTGAAAAATATCAAAAAATATGAATCAAGTGCAGTTGTAAAGAAGATCCCTAAGTGGGACACACCTCAAAGTCGAGCCTTCATCTCTTTGACTGAACGGTAGTTCATACCTGAGCTCTCAAGGTCTCGCACTAACCCAGAGTACAGATATCAATATAGTATATTCACCTGTAAGACTGAATCTAGGGAATCTTGATACGGGAGGTATATTCTGAGGTGGGAAACGCGAATAAGTTTAAGTTTCTAAAACACTAAATCTCGTATCTCGAATCAGTTGAACTTTGTGTGAAAATTTAAGTGGATCAGTATATTGACAATCTAAGTGAATCATTTAGAACTTAAAGTCATAAACTGATATGATCCTCTAACGCAAACTCAAACAAAAATATTGTTTGTAAATATTTCTTTACTGCTTTATGTTTCAGAAAAATACAAAAAGATTTTGTTTCTACTTTATTTTCGACAACCGATGTCTGAAAGTTGAGTTTCAAAATATGAGTATGCTGAACGTGTTTCTGAAAATAAACAAGTTCATTAATTTGAAACTTGAAGTTTTTATTGAAAAATCAAAAACAGTTTGTGAAATCTCCAAGGTCATTAATTTGGACTTGGACGATTACTTGATAAAAGTTTTGGATGCTTTAAACTGTCAAATTTATAAAGTCATTTGATAGGGGGAATGGAGTCGGGCAGTCCTGGATAAATACATATTGTTACATTTGTGCAATAGAGCCAGGTTCTCGATCCAAAAATATTTTAAGAGCTAGGTCATCATTCCTGGGAAAACCTAAAAAGCTTTCATTGTCACATATTTGAAATGCTCCAGCTTATGTTTAGAGCTAGGTTTTCAATCTTAAATTGTCAAATATCTTATAAATGTTTGAGATTTGCAGATGAAAGAGCCAGACAACGATCCTGATAGCCGAGTCTAAGGGGGAATCTGAAGATGAGCTCATCGCAAGGGGGAGCTTGTAATTGAAGAACCAGGTGTCGATCCTAAAAGCACGGAAGCTTAATGAAAGGGGGAGCCTGAAGAAAGAGTCAACCGAAAGGGGGAGCTGATTCAGAACGCAGAATTTTGGGTGTTCATTGAATCGAATATCGAATTTTCGAATTATTCAAATCGAATTAATCGAATAATTTTTTTCTCTTGAATTTGAATTCGATTCGAATTTGAATAAAACACACACTATTCGATTCGAATAAAAAATCGATTCGTATTCGATTAAAAATTCGAATTCAAATTGAATTGAATTCGAATCGAACTCGAATAAATTTGCTACCATAAACATTTAAAAAACTATTAAAATGAAACATAAATTTTAACGCTACCATAAACCACGATATCACATTATAAAGTTTCAAATAACATACCATAAACACATTCAAAATAAGTCGGGAATGACATGCAAAACGATAACATAAGTTGGTAACATTAGTCGGTATTACAAATATAACTTAACTATAAACATAAAACATGCAAAACGATAACATAAAATCGAGAACATCCACTTCATTCCAAATTTCACAGCAAATCCAAAAGACAAGAACCTGCAAAAATATGAAATACATAAAGTGTGACATCTGTGCTTGTGTAATCATTGTACAAATTTGAACAGTTTAATTATCAATAAAACAATGTGTTTTGACCCCAATATTTGTTTGTTTATGTTTGACATTTTTGCACATTTTGATTTTGTTCGATTTCAAACTCTAAATCGCTTTCTAGAAAGTTATACGCAAAGTGATGTGTAAACGTAATCAGTTTAACACGACATAAACTCCGGAATAGCAACATAATCTTAACATACCTTAAATAACCTTATATAACTTAGAAATAAGTTTTGAAAGGTTTGGTATGGCAAAAACAAGTTTATTCGATCACAGGGAATATTTGCTTCAAACTGCAAAAGTCTGCCATTTCGTATAGCAACATACATTCCAGAACATGATCATAAGCTAAACATACCTAAAATACCCTTAACATAGCTTAGAAATAAGTTTTGAGGGGTTCGGTGTGCGAAAATACGCTTATTTGATCATAGGTACTAAAAGCATCAAAAACTGCGTAAGTTTGCATTTACGCGCATATCTTACGTGCTGACCATATCTGGACATCCAAACTTTTTTTAATCATTAAAATATTTTATTTTAGTGATGGGAATACAAAAATACCATTCGTCGCGCAATTTGGATCGTTTTCACGTCCGTTCGAGTTTCGTCGTAATTAACCGAATAACACGATCGTACGGCCAAACGAACCGACATCCATGATATTTTATTTCAAGTCCCCTATGCTTTAACATCCTTGTAGAGACTAGAAAATAAGTTAACGGGGCTTAAACACGTCGAAAAACAAGTTTCGGAGCTGTAGGGGCCTGTTTTGACAATTTTGAAAAGTCTGATCTGCTGACTTCCTGGCTGGGCGCGAAGACTGAAGCCTCTGGCTTCGCGGCCCGCGAAGCCTGGAGCTGGCAGATTCATTGAATCCTTCAAAACAGCCTGTTCTCCTTGGTTTTGATCATGGTTTTTGCATACTATGAGCTGGTTTATGTGTTCCCCAAGTTGCCTAATCCATGCCTAACAAGTGTAAGGCCAAGATCATGCTTTGATCCATTCAAAAACACTTGGCAATGATCAATGGATGCTTGATTTCCTATAAATACCCAAGCATTTCACAACTCTAACTTGCTCATTTGCTTTCTTCTTCACTCTTGCTCTGAATTGAAGCTACCACCTTGGTTGGAGGCTTCAAATCTCAGTTTTCTTTGTCTTCTTTCCAAGCTTGGACTCTTGTAAGTGTTCTTTCATGCTTGGTTATGAATTTCAAGCAAGAAAGTCAAACAGTGTTTAACTTTCAGCTTTGACCATGAATTGGTCAAGACAAAGTTCATTTGAACTTTGCAACGTGAGCGTAATCACGATGGTTATAGTCCCTTGTGACTATACCTACTGATTACCACGTTGATTAGTCAAAGTGACGAGTCATAGTTTCGGTCAAAATGCCCGATTATGTGCATTTTGCGACGAAACTATTTTCAGGTATCAAAACACTTTGTTTGATATCAAATCACTTTTCTAACTTAGTTAACATGTTTTAACATGTTTAACTCGTCACTTTTAGTTTAGTGCTTATTTAGGGTCGTAAGTTAAGCGGTCTAAACAACCGCTTAGACTTTCGAACCCGACCCGTTTTGTTGATCATTAGGATCCGACCAAACATATTTTGTGTCCATAGTTGTATAGGGGATAACCTTCAGATGTTATACCTTATGGTCACTTCGTTTAGTTAGTTGTATGATCGGTAGTTTATATGCCTTAGGAAAATGACCAAAATGCCTTTTTTGCGCATAATTTCATTTTAAACATATGTAACTTAATTTTTGACACTTAAACTGATTATACAATGTTATTAAGCATGTTAAGGCATATAATACTTGTCATAGGGCTAGTTAGACCATCCGAACGCGCTTTTGCGCAAACAACACGTTAAAGTAGCGTAAACTACCTTAACGAGTCGTAACGGGTCATAAGCACTTAGGATAGGTATCAAATCAGAATGTAAGCTTTGTTAAACCATATCACATGAGTTCCAATACTCATTTGGTTTACGAGACCTCATTCTATCCTATCTCCCGATTTAGGATCCGATTATTAACATAGTTACCTATATTAGGTGCCGTTTGATTCCTGGATCCTACAAGCTTTATTTGGTCTTAATTCCAAGACTACTAAGCAATCTCAAGTGAGTACATAGTCCCTTCTTTTACCGCTTTCAAATATTTTGGGGTGATACACATGTGCCTACTTGTTACTTTTGTGCTTTTCATGATTTTCATGACATATACTTGCTATGTTCATCTAGTACACATATAGTACATGATTTCCATTATGCTTTGCTATGTATGTTGACTAAGCATGCTAGCACATTGATTTCATAAATACTTTTGTTGCATATGTTTACTCAGCATATGGGCACATTGATTTACATTACATTTCTACTGCATATGTTTACTCAGCATATGGGCACATTGATTTACATGACATTTCTGCTTCGTATGTTTACTTAGGATACTTAGTACATGGTTCACACTTAACATTGGACATTGTTTACATATAACATTTTTACATTTGGTTAACAAGACATTTTTGGTAGTTATTTAGTAAGTGGTTTAAATAACGAGGTGTGTGTAATATGATAAAAGCATGGTGGATACGCCGCTGGTACTTCCTATGTATAAGTACTTTTATGATATTACATATCGTAGCGTTATTTAAACCACTTCAACAAAGACAAAGACATGACACATTTTATACAAATGACATATTTTCACAAGACATTGTTTTACAAATGACATAATTTATACAAATTCATTTTTACTTGGTTATTTATTTAACCATGCATTATTCTTTTATATCATTTGATTTTCATATCGATTTTCATATGATTTTATAAAAGAAAACATTTATTTTAAAGGTTCATGACTACTCTTTGTTAAACATTTATTTTAATTTTCAAGTCATGAATCCTTCATCAACAAAACCTATGTATCTCACAGGCATTTTTATGCTGACGTACCTATTTTCACATGTGTTTCAGGAGCTAATGTTTGATGAGGATCGTGATACACTTAGGCGGACTCGGGCCTTAGTGACTTAAAAGAAGCAAGAACAGTTTAACTTATGTTATGTTTTCTTTGTTTTCAAGACAATGTAAAGACTTTAATTAAAATAAAACAAAACTTTAATTACCATGTGTTGTGAAACAATAATTCTGTCGCTCTACTCCCCGACGTTTCCGCCGCGATTTGTTGTTTTACGCGGTCGGGGTGTGACAGAAGAGTTGGTATCAGAGCTCATGGTTATAGGGAATTAGGTTATTAGTAATGCTTTGACCTAGACTATAACCTTTCTAGGACCCTAACACATGTTATCTTGTGTTTAGATCTTAAAACAATAAACGCCACCTATCTTTAGGTGATTACCAAAACGAGAACACAAATTTCCAAAACGATTTTGAAAATCAATCATCCATTCTTGAATGATTCTTTTTGGCTTAATGCCCTCCAAGTTTTCAAAATCTCGTCAAAGTTTGGGTCTAAATAATGTGAACACGTGCAATCTGGAAGGGTGGGTGCCTGTACCTCGAGTTTTTTGTCTAAGGCTAGAGTGTTCGTACAAATCCACATAATCGGACCAGTCACTCTTACCTGGGAACTCTTGGGGTGAGTGTCCACTTATAGGCTAAAGCATGTCTTTGCGATACATTATTATGACCCATTTACTTTGATTAGTCACTGTGTGTCGTTTGTTTGTTTTGAGGTGACAAACAAATGACCACCATCCTTACTTTTTGTCAATATTTGTAACATCTCATTTTTTTTATCCAATGACATCTCATTTTTCATCATAACATCTCACTCATTTTCTCTCATGTTTTCCTCTTTTAGAATGCCTCCTCGATGCAACGTACAACAACCTGATGTCGAACTGGCAGCTATCATAGCATAGCAGATGGCTGCTGCACTCCCAAATCTCATCACTCAAATTAACCAAGCCAACAACAACAATAACAATAATGCACCTGCTCCGTGAAACTTTAAACAGTTTAATTCGGCTAAACCGCTCAAGTTTAGTGGTTCTGAAGGAGCAACTGGGCTCCTACAGTGGTTTGAGAGTATTGAGAGTACTTTTCGCCATGTTCAGTGTCCTGATAATCGTAAAATCGAGTTTACTTCTAGTGTATTTCAAAAGAGGGCTCTTACGTGGTGGAATGGAGTAATGAGAGATCGTGGTGCTGATGTTGCTTTGGGTCAGACCTGGGAGAAGCTTAGGGCTCTAATGATGAGGGAATTATGTCCTCGTCATGAACTCAGGGCTTTGGAAAGAGAATTTGATGATTTGAAACCAGACAGTGGTGAACACCGTGCTTATACCGACAGATATGAGGAGTTGAGTTTACTATGTCCCACAATGGTTACCCTGCTGGATAAAGCTATTGAAAGGTATGTCGATGGTCTGCCCTACCTTGTGCAAGATATCGTTACTGGTAGCAACCTTACCACTGTTCGTCAGGCCATCGAGTTGGCTGCAACCCTAACTGAGTCTCAGGTCAGGAAAGGTAAACTCCACAAAAAGGGTGACAAGAAACCGTCTGACAAGAATGAGAAACAGAAGGGTAAGAAAGCTGAGTCTTCGAGGAATCTAGAAAATTTAAGGCTTCCAAGAATTTCACTGTTACAGCACAGGCAAACCAAACTGCTCCTAATCAGCCTGCACAACCACCTGCAAAGAAACAGTATGCCGGCAATGCACCCTTGTGCAACAAATGTAACAGTCACCATCAACCGCATGTTCAGTGCCGTATTTGTACCAACTGTGGGAAATCTGGTCATCTTGCCAACACATGTCGTTTTGCTCCTACACAGAACCAAGCAGTTCAAAACCCTGCTCAACAACCAGCACAAGCTGCACGACCTCACTACCCACCTGGTTCTTGCTACAATTGTGGGGATCTGACCCACTACAGAAATCAATGCCCAAGGTTGGCTAATGCAAATCAGGCGTATGCTCGTGGATGAGTCTTCAACATGAATACTAACGAGGCGCATGCAGACAACGAGGTGGTGAATGGTATGTTCTTTGTTAACAATCAGCCTACTTCTGTTCTTTTTTATTCGGGTGCCGATAAGAGTTTTGTGTCATTTACTTTTGAGCCTTTGCTTTCCATGACTAGAACAAAACTAGGAAAGCCATTGACAGTAGAAGTAGCTAGTGGTGAACCCGTTGTACTCGATTATGTTCTTCGAAACTTCCAGTTAAACCTTAATAACCATCTTTTTCCTATTGACCTCACGCCGATGCAACTTGGGAGCTTCGATGTTATAGTAGGAATGGATTGGTTAGCCAAGTACCACGCCGAAGTGGTTTTTTTTTGAGAAAATTGTTCGTGTGCTGCTTTCAACTGGTGAGATCTTAGAGGTTCGTGGTGAGAAACTTGCTAGTAGTCTTAAACTCATGGCGTGTATTCATGCTCAAAAATATTTACGAAAGAACTATGTGGCCTTCTTGGCACATGTTGTAGAGGAGAAAGGCAAGGGAAAGACTATTCAAGACATCCCTGTTGTTCGGGATTATCCTGAGGTATTTCCCGAAGAATTACCTGGTTTACCCCCAGCACGTCAAGTTGAGTTTCGTATTGATCTTGTACCTGGTGCAAATCCTATTGCTAAATCTCCATATCGTCTTGCGCCGTCTAAGATGCAAGAATTATCTAAACAGCTTCAGGAGCTTTCTGACAAAGGATTTATTTGTCCGAGCTTTTCACCGTGTGGTGCTCCCTTTTTTTGTGAAAAAAGAAAGATGGATCTTTTAGGATGTGTATCGATTATCGTGAGCTCAACAAACTCACCATCAAGAATCGATATCCCCTACCTCACATTGATGATCTCTTTGATCAGTTACAGGGTGCTACTTGCTTTTCAAAGATTGATCTACGTTCTGGGTATCATCAGCTTCGTGTACTCGAGGAAGATATTCCCAAGACAGCTTTTCGCACAAGATATGGTCACTATGAGTTTACTGTTATGCCCTTCGGTTTGACTAATGCTCCTGCTGTTTTCATGGACTTGATGAATAGGGTTTGTATGCCTTATTTGGACAAGTTCATCATTGTTTTCATTGATGACATTTTGATTTATTCTAAGACACGAGCCAATCATGAACAACATCTCCGTCTTACTATGGAACTCCTGAAGAAAGAACAACTTTTTGCCAAATTCTCCAAGTGTGAATTTTGGCTTAAGGAAGTTCAATTTTTGGGACACATCGTTAACGAACAAGGTATTCATGTAGATCCCGCTAAAATCAGTGCGATTAAGGATTGGGATACACCTACTACTCCCACCGAGGTTCGTTCATTTCTTGGTCTTGCGGGTTATTACCGCCGTTCTATTGAAAACTTCTCCAATATTGCGGTTCCTCTCACTGCTTTAACTCAGAAGAATAAACCTTTTGAGTGGGGATCCAAACAAGAAGAAGCTTTTCAGACCTTGAAACAGAAACTCTGTAATGCACCTATCTTATCTTTACCTGAGGGCAACGACGATTGTCACACCCCCAAAATCCACACGCGGAGTATCACCGCATGGAGGCGTGACTGACCAGGATCAAGCCACCAATCATATTGAACATATAAGTAATAAGTAAAAGTAAATGTAATCCATCACAATACAATTGGTGTTCAATCAAAAACATAGCATAGGTAGCGGAAGCATAGTTGTGAAAATCCAACACAAGTGTTTAGTTTAAAGAGTCATAAAGTTTTCATCAAAACATCCACAATTCGTGCCCACAACGACCGCACCTCCCGTGCAAGCTCCAAGAGTACCTATGGTCCTGCAAGGCATGTAACAGAAAGTCAACAACTAGTTGAGCGAGTTCACAGTAAGTAAGTTCGTTGCATAACTATGCGTTATTAACTAAGCCGTTGTGTAGATTCAATTGGTGGGGGCTTCCCATGTTGGTATTTACTATTAGTGGGGGCTTCCCATGTTTGTATTTACTAGACTAGTTGTACCATAAGTGTTCTTCTTGACCCGAGAACAGGATTGCGTACGAGGTTTACGTAGGCTTTACGTAAGTGCCCTTCTCAACCCGAGGACAGTGGTACGCGGGGGTTTACGTAGGTTTTACGTAAGTGTCCTTCTTAACCCGAAGACAGTAGTATGTATGAGTTTACATAGGTTTTACGTAAGTGCCCTTCGTAACCTGAGGACAGTGGTAAGTACAAGTTTACGTAGGTTTTACGTAAGTGTCCTGCCTAACCTGAGGACGATGGTAGGTAGTCTAGTAGCAGTGTAAATACGAGTAATTGTTCAATCCCAATATTCAAAAACCCATTCCCAGCCCCGGGAATCCCATGCCTTGGTAAGGGTGTGAACTCACCTTAGTTTGCTCGGTATGCTAAGTTATATGCTCGCAAGTAATCAATCACGTCCTATAGTGTGCACGTATACTTAATCAGTACATGTTTGTAAGGTTTCACATGTAACTAACGTCACAGTAATATCACAGAGTGTGCCTAGCAGTTAGCATCTTGTATCATGTAGACAGTTAATCCAATTTATGCAAATTCATCTTACACATAATAGCTTTCTCAGTTAATTCTAACAATATTAACCATTAACATGTCTAACTGCGTTAAACAGGTTTAACGAGGTTCCACACTTGACAAGATTTACGCACTTAGCATTGAGAACATACGTAACAGAATCATTCAGAATTAATCAGAGCTATCATACTTACATAACATACTGACATGTTTAATAGTGTTAGCAACTTAACATATTTGACAAGTTAACAGAGTTAATAAAGCATAACAGAGTTAATAAATTTAACTCAGTTAATAGACTAAGCATGGCTGGTATCTAACAGTATTATCAAACCAACAGGTTTAAGTAATTAACAAAGTTAACTAGCTAACAACGTTACTGTGCAGAATACTAGACAAAATCCCAATATTGGCGAAATCACTAGTGCCGAAATCCCCTTAGGGCCGAAATCCCCTTTGGGCCGAAAACACTTGGGCCTAAAATCCCCAAGGTGTTTTCGTTGGGGTGGAGTGTTTTCGTCAGTCATCATCATCATCAAATACATTCAACAGCAACCCTAAACAACACTACAGTTTTTACGATTTCACCCAACAATCGCTCAATCAGAAGAATCAACATCATCACAACAGATTTTTAACAAGAACAGTTTCTTAATTTCATACCCACATTACGAACCTACCATTTACAATAGCTTATAACCGATTCACTTAACCACAGGGATTGACGAGGACCAGTTAATAACAGAGATTTAACCCATTTGTTAGTCAATCGATGTTCAATCATATGCTCATACATATCTCATGACAGCAGTTAATACAGAATGTCAAACAAACAATCTATGAGGATTTCGATCAAACAAACAACAATAGCCGATTACTAACCTAAACCGAAGAGGCAACAAAAAACGATTGATGTATATGTTCAAGGCTGCCGTCACACACAGGAGGAGAACTCTAGGGTTTGCCGATTTAAAAACTCTCCGTAAAGGTTGTAATAAAAAAATATATATATATAATTCACTACTGGGCCTAAAGCCCATTCTGATTTCGTTGGTCACCAGGTGGACGAAAACACACAAGGTGTTTTCGTGAGTAGGTGATTTCACAGGGGGGTGGTGTTTTCATATGAGCAGGGGTGTTGGGCCAATGATCCATATTAAACAATACAATCCCAAATAACACACATTACACTACTATCTTACACTCAAATATAATGCACCCCAATTATAAAATATCAATCGCAATACGATTTAACGTTTTACAAATGTAAGTGTTGCAAAACAAACAAGTCGTGTAAACAAACAACATAAACAATTAACGTGCAATTAATGCGAAGATGGAATCTTGGAAACTCGAGTTGTCACATTATCCCCAACTTGAAAGAAATTTCATCCCGAAATTTAGCACGTGGTTACTGAGGAAGCTAGTTGTGTTGTGTAATTTACTGGTTTTCCTGGGGTGTCACATCATCCCCCCGTTGATTTGGAATTTCGTCCCGAAATTCTGTAGTAGCTTCAGCCTCAGTAGTGGTTGCACTGTTTCCGAATAACTGGGGATACTTGAGTTTCATTTGATCTTCTCGTTCCCAGGTAAACTCTGGGCCACGACGGGAGTTCCAACGAACTCGAACAAGAGGTATTCTAGTGCGCTTGAGGACCTTAACGTCCCGATCCGTGATTTCAACTGGTTCCTCGACGAATCGTAACTGCTCGTCGATAGTGAGCTCCTTCAAAGGAACTATTAGGGTCTCATCTGACAGACACTTCTTCTGATTCGACACGTGGAAAACGTTGTGAACTGCACTGAGTTCTGCTGGTAAGTTCAGTCTGTAGGCCACTTTGCCTATTTTCTCCATGATTTCGAATGGTCCAACGTATCGTGGGTTAAGTTTGCCTCGTTTGCCAAAACGAACCACACCCTTCCAGGGTGAGACTTTGAGTAGTACCCGCTCCCCAACCTGGAGCTCGAGTGGTTTCCTGCCCTTATCGGCGTAGCTTTTCTGACGGTCACGAGCTGCCGCCATTCGTTGTCGTATTTGAGCAATTCGTTCTGTTGTGTCTACCACAAGTTCTGGGCCAGTGATCTGACTATCTCCCACCTCTGCCCAACAAAGAGGTGACCGGCATTTACGCCCGTACAATGCCTCAAACGGAGCAGCTTTAATGCTGGTGTGGTAGCTGTTATTGTACGAAAATTCTACAAGTGGCAGATGCTTTTCCCAGCCGTTGCCAAAGTCAATCACACATGCCCTAAGCATGTCTTCAAGAGTCTGGATGGTGCGTTCAGACTGCCCATCCATTTGCGGGTGATAAGCTGTGCTCATGTCTAAACGAGAACCAAAAGATTTATGCATTGCTTGCCACAGTTCTGAAGTAAAACGTGCATCACGATCAGAGATAATGGAGGTGGGCACCCCGTGCCTCGAAACCACTTCCTTCAAGTAAACGCCTGCTAAAGTAGAGAACTTTTCTGTTTCCTTAATAGCCAGGAAGTGTGCAGATTTTGTGAGTCGATCCACGATCACCCAAATAGTATCATTCCCACGTTGGGATCTAGGCAGGCCAGTAACAAAATCCATGGAAATTTGCTCCCATTTCCATTGTGGTATCTCTGGTTGTTGGAGTAGGCCCGATGGTTTCTGATATTCCGCTTTGACTCTCGCACAAGTCAAACACTTGCTAACGTAAGTTGCTATATGAGCTTTCATGCTAGGCCACCAATATGTAGTTCTCAAGTCGTGGTACATCTTATCCGAACCAGGATGTACTGAGTAGCGAGACTTATGAGCTTCATCCATTACAAGCTCGCGTAAGTTGCCATAGAGTGGGACCCAGATGCATCCCGTTACATAGTAGGCGCCGTCTGCCTTTTGTTCTAACCGTTGCCTTGAGCCGCGTAGGGCTTCAGCCCTGACATTTTCTGGTTTCAAGGCTTCTACCTGAGCATCTCGTATCTGTGAAGGAAGACTAGACTGAATAGTGAGTTGCAACGCCCGTACACGCCTAGGTGTAGTATCCTTTCGACTGAGGGCGTCGGCCACCACATTGGCTTTGCCCGGATGGTACTTTATAGCACATTCGTAATCGTTCAGTAGCTCGACCCATCGACGCTGACGCATGTTTAACTCTTTATGCTTGAAAATATGCTCGAGACTCCTGTGATCAGTGTAGATGGTGCACTTGGTACCATACAGGTAATGTCGCCATATCTTGAGCGCAAAAACAACAGCTCCCAACTCTAAATCATGTGTAGTGTAATTCCGTTCGTGAATCTTAAGTTGGCGCGAAGCATAAGCAATGACTTTATCCCGTTGCATCAACACACATCCAAGACCTTGGATGGATGCGTCGCAGTAGACTACAAAATCGTCTGTGCCTTCAGGCAATGAAAGGATAGGTGCGCTACAAAGTCTATCCTTTAAGTGCTGAAACGCTGTTTCCTGTGTATTACCCCAATGGTAAGCAACACCTTTCTGTGTCAGTAGTGTAAGCGGCTGCGCAATCTTTGAGAAGTCTTTGATGAACCGTCTGTAATAACCCGCCAAACCCAAGAATTGGCGTATTTCGGTTGGTGTGCGAGGTGCAGGCCAGTTCTTGATCGAATCTACCTTGGACGGATCAACATGAATCCCATCCTTGTTTACTACGTGGCCTAGGAAGTGGACTTCACGAAGCCAGAAGTCGCATTTTGAAAACTTGGCGTACAGTTGTTCCGTTCGAAGGAGTTCCAAAATAAGTCGTAAGTGCTGCTCGTGTTCCTCCTGACTCTTCGAATAGATTAGGATATCATCGATGAAAACAATGACAAACTTGTCAAGATAAGGTTTGCACACCCTGTTCATAAGATCCATGAAAACCGCAGGCGCGTTAGTTAGCCCGAATGGCATAACCAGAAACTCGTAGTGGCCGTAGCGAGTTCTGAATGCTGTTTTGGAGACGTCCTCATCCCGGACTCTCAGTTGATGATAGCCTGACCTCAGGTCAATCTTCGAGTAATAGCTCGACCCTTGCAATTGGTCGAATAAGTCATCGATGCGTGGAAGAGGATAGCGATTCTTCACGGTCACTTTGTTGAGTTCGCGGTAATCGATGCACATGCGGAAAGTACCGTCTTTCTTCTTCACAAATAATACTGGAGCTCCCCAGGGCGAAGAGCTAGGACGTATGAAACTCTTTTCCAAGAGTTCTTGCAATTGCTTAGACAGTTCTTCCTGTTCAGTTGGAGCTAAGCGATAAGGTGCTCGAGCTATGGGTGCTGCTCCTGGAGCTAGCTCGATCTGAAATTCGACCTGGCGATGAGGCGGTAGCCCAGGTAACTCTTCAGGAAACACTTGAGGAAAGTCGCGTACAACTGGAATATCCTCAAACTTCTTCTCTTTCGTCGATGTATCTGTAACGAGTGCTAATATAGCAGTGTGGCCCTTTCGCAAACACTTCTGTGCCTTCAAGAAGGAGATGATGCCACTCACGACACCACTCTTATCGCCTTGAACTTTGAGAGGTTCTTTGCCAGAACGGGGAATGCGAATGATCTTCTCTTTGCATAGGATCTCTGCTTGCTGTTGGGATAACCAATCCATACCAATGACGATGTCAAAACTACCTAGAGTTATGGGAATGAGATCGATAGAGAAAGTTTGACCAGCGAGGATAAGATTACAACCCTGAACTACGTGTGTAGCCTCTAGACTTTTACCGCTAGCTAACTCTACGACATGTTTGTTGTTCAAAAGTGTTGGTGCGCGTTTAAGCATTTTACTAACTTTCAAAGACATATAACTGGTATCCGCACCCGAATCGAATAAAACAGTAACATAAAAGTCGTCGAGAAGAAACTTACCCATAACCACATTAGGATCGTTCCTTGCATCACCCTGACCAATCACAAATGCATGACCCCTAGCACCATTGTCGTTGTTGTTTCCCCCATTGTTGTTCCCATTGCCCTGATTATTGTTGTTGTTATTCTGATTCTGGTTTAACTGGGGGCAGTCCCGCTTGAAGTGGCCTTCAGCCCCACATTCAAAACATGCCCTATTGCCTCGCTGTTGTTGTTGTTGCTAGTTTCGTGGAGCGGGTGGTTGTTGCTGGTTCTGATTCGCAGGTCGTGGGCTCCTACAATCCTTGGCCTCATGACCCATCTTGAGACACCTCTGACAACGACCCTTGTTGCACTGGCCACTGTGGTGCCTGTTACAATTGTTGCACTTTGGGTGATTTCCTTGATATCTTTTCTGCCCCTGACTACCAGAGGATTGCTGACCCGGACTCTGGTAGTCATTAGTCTTGCGTTGCTGAGCTTGAGACTGAACGGTAGCTGAACCCCTGCTGGAATCCCCTTCCCATTTCCGCTTGTTGTCACTGGGAGTAGCAGGAGTAGCTGAAGTGGTAGCGGTAGTAGTAGCGCTGATACGTTTAGGCAGCCTGTTCTGTTCCACTGCCTGATCGGTGAGGCGATGAGCTAACTTGACGATCTGTTGAATGGTGCCAAGATTTTCTGAGGTTACATGACTTTGAATCTCCGGCACCAGACCCTTGAGATACAGTTCGATACGCTTAATGGGAGGGTCTACCATAGTAGGACACAGAATAGCCAACTCGTTTGACCTTTTGGTGTATGCTTCAATCTCCGACCCCGTCATCTTCAGATTGTAAAACTCTACCTCTAGCTTATGAATGTCATCACGGCTACAGTATTCCTCTTTGATCAATTCCTTGAAATCGTTCCAAGGGGTTGCGTTAGCAATAGCCAACCCTAACATCTGAACTTGCGCATTCCACCAAGTCAGCGCAATGCCTTCTAGAGTACCAGTGGCGTACTTCACCCTGCGAGCCTCAGGGCATTCACACATTTCAAAAACGGACTCGAGCTTTTCAAACCAATGGAGAAGTCCAACTGCTCCTTCCGTGCCACTAAAAGTAGTAGGACGACAGTCCATGAAAGTTTTGAAGGTGCAAACAGGTGGCTGAGCGTGCTGACCTGTTGTGTATAAGAACCAGGACAAGATTAAGCACAAGAGTTGGTTTAGGAGTGTAGGATCTAAAGATCCTAGTGTGAGTTACAACTGCAGGGTATACCTCCTGCTTGTGCGGCTGCAAGTGCCGCAGCAACTCGTTCGTTAATGAGAGCCGTCAACTGGGCTTGTGTCATGTTAATGCGTCCAGCCATGATCTTCATAGCAAAGATAACATAAGTAAGAGGGGTTCGCGAATAGTGCGATGACAGAAGAAAGTGAGCACACAAGTATTCTCAAACAATAAGGGTTATGTGTATCTAAGCATACCATGAGCAAAGTTCTATGTAATTCTAGCAAGTAGGCAATAAAACATATACCATATTACCTAGAATGTTGAGTCTTGCACATGGAGCGAGGCGTCGTTGTGGATCGTTGAACACTATACAGGTTATAGTCTGGTTTTAATAAAAACGTTTTCCCCTTATTAAAACCGAGTTCTCTATAACCAATGGCTCTGATACCAATCTGTCACACCCCCAAAATCCACACGCGGAGTATCACCGCATGGAGGCGTGACTGACCAGGATCAAGCCACCAATCATATTGAACATATAAGTAATAAGTAAAAGTAAATGTAATCCATCACAATACAATTGGTGTTCAATAAAAAACATAGCATAGGTAGCGGAAGCATAGTTGTGAAAATCCAACACAAGTGTTTAGTTTAAAGAGTCATAAAGTTTTCATCAAAACATCCACAATTCGTGCCCACAACGACCGCGCCTCCCGTGCAAGCTCCAGGAGTACCTATGGTCCTGCAAGGCATGTAACAGAAAGTCAACAACTAGTTGAGCGAGTTCACAGTAAGTAAGTTCGTTGCATAACTATGCGTTATTAACTAAGCCGTTGTGTAGATTCAATTGGTGGGGGCTTCCCATGTTGGTATTTACTATTAGTGGGGGCTTCCCATGTTTGTATTTACTAGACTAGTTGTACCATAAGTGCTCTTCTTGACCCGAGAACAGGATTGCGTACGAGGTTTACGTAGGCTTTACGTAAGTGCCCTTCTCAACCCGAGGACAGTGGTACGCGGGGGTTTACGTAGGTTTTACGTAAGTGTCCTTCTTAACCCGAAGACAGTAGTATGTATGAGTTTACGTAGGTTTTACGTAAGTGCCCTTCGTAACCTGAGGACAGTGGTAAGTACAAGTTTACGTAGGTTTTACGTAAGTGTCCTGCCTAACCTGAGGACGATGGTAGGTAGTCTAGTAGCAGTGTAAATACGAGTAATTGTTCAATCCCAATATTCAAAAACCCATTCCCAGCCCCGGGAATCCCATGCCTTGGTAAGGGTGTGAACTCACCTTAGTTTGCTCGGTATGCTAAGTTATGTGCTCGCAAGTAATCAATCACGTCCTATAGTGTGCACGTATACTTAATCAGTACATGTTTGTAAGGTTTCACATGTAACTAACGTCACAGTAATATCACAGAGTGTGCCTAGCAGTTAGCATCTTGTATCATGTAGACAGTTAATCCAATTTATGCAAATTCATCTTACACATAATAGCTTTCTCAGTTAATTCTAACAATATTAACCATTAACATGTCTAACTGCGTTAAACAGGTTTAACGAGGTTCCACACTTGACAAGATTTACGCACTTAGCATTGAGAACATACGTAACAGAATCATTCAGAATTAATCAGAGCTATCATACTTACATAACATACTGACATGTTTAATAGTGTTAGCAACTTAACATATTTGACAAGTTAATAGAGTTAATAAAGCATAACAGAGTTAATAAATTTAACTCAGTTAATAGACTAAGCATGGCTGGTATCTAACAGTATTATCAAACCAACAGGTTTAAGTAATTAACAAAGTTAACTAGCTAACAACGTTACTGTGCAGAATACTAGACAAAATCCCAATATTGGCGAAATCACTAGTGCCGAAATCCCCTTAGGGCCGAAATCCCCTTTGGGCCGAAAACACTTGGGCCTAAAATCCCCAAGGTGTTTTCGTTGGGGTGGAGTGTTTTCGTCAGTCATCATCATCATCAAATACATTCAACAGCAACCCTAAACAACACTACAGTTTTTACGATTTCACCCAACAATCGCTCAATCAGAAGAATCAACATCATCACAACAGATTTTTAACAAGAACAGTTTCTTAATTTCATACCCACATTACGAACCTACCATTTACAATAGCTTATAACCGATTCACTTAACCACAGGGATTGACGAGGACCAGTTAATAACAGAGATTTAACCCATTTGTTAGTCAATCGATGTTCAATCATATGCTCATACATATCTCATGACAGCAGTTAATACAGAATGTCAAACAAACAATCTATGAGGATTTCGATCAAACAAACAACAATAGCCGATTACTAACCTAAACCGAAGAGGCAACAAAAAACGATTGATGTATATGTTCAAGGCTGCCGTCACACACAGGAGGAGAACTCTAGGGTTTGCCGATTTAAAAACTCTCCGTAAAGGTTGTAATAAAAAAATATATATATATAATTCACTACTGGGCCTAAAGCCCATTCTGATTTCGTTGGTCACCAGGTGGACGAAAACACACAAGGTGTTTTCGTGAGTAGGTGATTTCACAGGGGGGTGGTGTTTTCATATGAGCAGGGGTGTTGGGCCAATGATCCATATTAAACAATACAATCCCAAATAACACACATTACACTACTATCTTACACTCAAATATAATGCACCCCAATTATAAAATATCAATCGCAATACGATTTAACGTTTTACAAATGTAAGTGTTGCAAAACAAACAAGTCGTGTAAACAAACAACATAAACAATTAACGTGCAATTAATGCGAAGATGGAATCTTGGAAACTCGAGTTGTCACAACGATTTTGTCATATATTGTGATGCATCCAACTTGGGTTTTGGCTGTATTCTCATGCAAAGAAACAAAGTCATAGCCTATGCATCAAGACAGCTAAAGGTTCACGAAAAGAACTACACGACTCATGATCTTGAGTTAGGTGCAGTAGTTTTTGCTCTCAAAATCTGGAGACACTACCTGTATGGTACAAAATGTGTAGTGTTCACTGACCACAAAATTCTCCAGCATATTTTCAATCAGAAAGAACTAAACATGAGGCAAAGACGTTGGGTTGAACTTCTAAACGACTACGATTGCAAAATTCGCTACCATCCTGGTAAGGCGAATGTCGTGGCTGATGCATTGAGTCGTAAAGAACGTGTCAAGCTTCATTGTGTACAAGTTCGATCTGATATTCAAACCCGCATTTCTTAGGCTCAACGTACTTGTGTTACACAAGACTTTATGGGTAAGGAATTTTCATATCATATTAAGCCCGAGCTTGAACTGAAAGACAATGGATTATATTATTTCATGGACCGCTTGTGGGTCCCAAGTCAAGACAATCTTCGCACCTTGTTAATGGATGAAGCTCACAAGTCTCGTTATTCTATTCATCCTGGTGCAGATAAAATGTATAAAGATCTTCGAACCCAGTACTGGTGGCCGGGTATGAAGAAAGACATTGCCTTATATGTATCCAAATGCCTTACTTGTCTTAAGGTTAAGGCATAACATCAACATCCCTCTGGATTATTGGAGCAACCAGAGATACTGGTTTGCAAATGAGAAAACATTGCTATGGATCTCATTACCAAACTGCCACGCACTAACAGAGGTCATGATGCCATTTGGGTAGTCGTTGATCATCTTACAAAGTCAGCACATTTCTTACCAATCCGTGAGGATTTATCTGCTGACAAACTTGCAAAAATCTATGTGGATGAGATTGTATCCCGACGTGGCGTTCCTTTGAACATTATATCTGACAGAGATGCTCGATTCTCGTCTCACTTTTGGAGAACCATGCAATCTGCCATGGGAACCCAACTTAATTTGAGCACAACTTATCATCCTCAAACGGATGGTCAATCTGAAAGAACAATCCAGACATTGGAGGATATGCTTAGAGCTTGTGTGATTGATTTTGGTGGTAGTTGGGATTCCCATCTACCGTTGATCGAATTCTCCTACAAAATAGTTATCACTCCAGCATCAGCAAGGCTCCTTTCGAAGCTTTATACGGTCGAAAATGCCATTCACCGGTCTGCTGGAATGAGATAGGTGAAGCTTAGCTTACTGGACCTGAACTCATTTTAGAGACTACAGATAAGGTTAAGAAAATTCGTGATAACCTTCAGACAGCTAGAAGCCGTCAAAAGAGTTACACGGATAGACGACGCAAGCCCTTAGAATTTCAAGTCGGTGATCACGTCCTACTCAAGGTATCACCTTGGAAAGGTGTAATCAGATTTGGAAAGAAAGGAAAACGTGCACCAAGATATGTTGGACCATTCAAGATCGTTGAAAGAATTGGAAAAGTGGCCTACAAACTTGAGCTACCTCCTGAACTTGGAAATGTTCATCCAACCTTCCACGTGTCCAATCTTAAAAAGTGTTTAGCAGATGAAAACCTCCACATACCACTTGATGAAATTCGTGTTGATGACACGATGCACTTCATTGAGAAACCTGTGGAAATCATGGACCGTGAAGTCCAGAAGCTAAAACGCAAGCGCATACCAATTGTTAAAGTTCGCTGGGAATCGAAACGTGGTCCAGAATTTACTTGGGAACGTGAAGATCAAATGAAGGCGAAATATCCACATCTATTCTCACAAGTTTCCTCTAAATAAATTTCGGGACGAAATTTCCTAAAGTAAGGGAGACTGTGACATCTGTGCTTGTGTAATCATTGTACAACTTTGAACAGTTCAGTTATCAATAAAACAATGTGTTTTGACCCCAATATTTGTTTTTTTATGTTTGACATTTTTGCACATTTTGATTTTGTTCGATTTCTAACTCTAAATCGCTTTCTGGAAAGTTATACGCAAACTGATGCGTAAACGTAAACATTTTAACACGACATACACTCCGGAATAGCAACATAAGCTTAACATACCTTAAATTTCCCTTCTATAACTTAGAAATAAGTTTTGAAAGGTTTGGTATGGCAAAAACAAGTTTATTCGATCACAGGGACTATTTGCGTCAAACTGCAAAAGTCTACCATTTCGTATAGCAATGTACATTCCAGAACATGATCATAAGCTAAACATACCTAAAATACCCTTAACATAGCTTAGAAATAAGTTTTGAGGCGTTCGGTGTGCGAAAATACGCTTATTTGATCATAGGGACTAAAAGCGTCAAAAACTGCGTAAGTTTGCATTTACGCGCATATCTTACGTTCTGACCATATCCGGACATCCAAAAAATTTTGTAATCATTAAATTATTTTATTTTAGTGATGGGAATGCAAAAATACCATTCGTCGCGCAATTTGGATCGTTTTCGCGTCTGTTCGAGTTTCGTCGTAATTAACCGAATAACACGATCGTATGGCCAAATGAACCGACATCCATGATATTTTATTTCAAGTCCCCTATGCTTTAACATCCTTGTAGAGACTTGAAAATAAGTTAACGAGGCTTAAACACGTCGAAAAACAAGTTTCGGAGCTGCAGGGGCCTGTTTTGACAATTTTGAAAAGTCTGATCTACAGACTTCCTGGCTGGGCGCAAAGACTGAAGCCTCTGGCTTCGCGGCCCATGAGGCCTGGAGCTGGCAGATTCATTGAATCCTTCAAAACAGCCTGTTCTCCTTGGTTTTGATCATGGTTTTTGCATACTATAAGCTGGTTTATGTGTTCCCCAAGTTGCCTAATCCATGCCTAACAAGTGTAAGGCCAAGATCATGCTTTGATCCATTCAAAAACACTTGGCAATGATCAATGGATGCTTGATTTCCTATAAATACCCAAGCATTTCACAACTCCAACTTGCTCATTTGTTTTCTTCTTTACTCTTGCTCTGAATTGAAGCTACCACCTTGGTTGGAGGCTTCAAATCTCAGTTTTCTTTGTCTTCTTTCCAAGCTTGGACTCTTGTAAGTGTTCTTTCATGCTTGGTTATGAATTTCAAGCAAGAAAGTCAAACAGTGTTTGACTTTCAGCTTTGACCATGAATTGGTCAAGACAAAGTTCATTTGAACTTTGCAACGTGAGCGTAATCACGATGGTTATAGTCCCTTGTGACTATACCTACTGATTACCACGCTGATTAGTCAAAGTGACAAGTCATAGTTTCGGTCAAAATGCTCGATTATGTGCATTTTGCGACGAAACTATTTTCGGGTATCAAAACACTTTGTTTTGATATCAAATCAGTTTTCTAACTTAGTTAACATGTTTTAACATGTTTAACTCGTCACTTTTAGTTTAGTGCTTATTTAGGGTCGTAAGTTAAGCGGTCTAAACAACCGCTTAGACTTTCGAACCCGACCCGTTTGGTCGATCATTAGGATCCGACCAAACATATTTTGTGACCATAGTTGTATAGGGAATAACCTTCCAAGGTTACACCTTATGGTCACTTCGTTTAGTTAGTTGTATGATAGGTAGTTTATATGCCTTAGGAAAATGACCAAAATGCCCTTTTTGCGCATAATTTCATTTTAAGCATATGTAACTTAATTTTTGACACTTAAACTGAATATGCAATGTTATTAAGCATGTTAAGGCATATAATACTTGTCATAGGGCTAGTTAGACCATCCGAACGCGCTTTTGCGCGAATGATACGTTAAAGTAGCGTAAACTACCTTAACGAGTCGTAACGGGTCATAAGCACTTAGGATAGGTATCAAATCAGAATGTAAGCTTTGTTTAACCATATCACATGAGTTCCAATGCTCATTTGGTTTACAAGACCTCATTCTAACCTATCTCCCGATTTAGGATCCGATTATTAACATAGTCACCTATATTAGGTGCCGTTTGATTCCGTGATCCTACAAGCTTTATTTGGTCTTAATTCCAAGACTACTAAGCAATATCAAGTGAGTACATAGTCCCCTCTTTTACCGCTTTCAAATATTTTGGGGTGATACACATGTGCCTACTTGTTATTTTTGTGCTTTTCATGCATTTCATGACATATACTTGTTATGTTCATCTAGTACACATATAGTACATGATTTCCATTATGCTTTGCTATGTATGTTGACTGAGCATGCTAGCACATTGATTTCATAAATACTTTTGTTGCATATGTTACTCAGCATATGAGCACATTGATTTACATTACATTTCTGCTGCATATGTTTACTCAGCATATGGGCACATTGATTTACATGACATTTCTGCTTCGTATGTTTACTTAGCATACTTAGTACATGGTTTTCACGTAACATGCTTACATTGGTTATGACATTTGGTATGTTTAACGGGACAAAAATACGTTCATTAACATTGATCACGCCGCTCGGTAGTATGTAGTGGTACCATAGGACTTGACAAATCCCGTTCCCGGCTTCCTAGATTTGTTTGGAAGTAGGGAATGACAGAATCCGATATACATAATTGATAAACCTTTAACTTGTTAAGGGTTTATCCGACAGTCTCAAGGCTTGAATGTATGCGATAAACACTACTGCATAAATGTTTGTATCCATAAAGCATTGATTTTGCAAAACATAAGTTTTGATTTAAACTATGGTTTATTCAAATACATTGTTTTGTACATGACATTTGGTTTCACATGACATTTAATTATACATGACATTATACCTATGGTTTGAGTAAATACTTTTTACTTTCCATACAAGACATTTGATTATACAAGACATGGTTCACATTTAACATTGGACATTGTTTACATATAACATTTTGACATTTGGTTAACAAGACTTTTTTGGTAGTTATTTAGTAAGTGATTTAAATAACGAGGCGTGTGTAATATGATAAAAGCATGGTGGATACGCCGCTGGTACTTCCTATATATAAGTGCTTTTATGATATTACATATCGTAGCGTTATTTAAACCACTTCAACAAAGACAAAGACATGACACATTTTATACAAATGACATATTTTCACAAGACATTGTTTTACAAATGACATAATTTATACAAATTCATTTTTACTTGGTTATTTATTTAACCATGCATTATTCTTTTATATCATTTGATTTTCATATGATTTTATAAAAGAAAACATTTATTTTAAAGGTTCATGACTACTCTTTGTTAAACATTTATTTTAACTTTCAAGTCATGAATCCTTCATCAACAAAACCTATGTATCTCACAGGCATTTTTATGCTGACGTATATATTTTCACATGTGTTTCAGGAGCTAATGTTTGATGAGAATCGTGATACACTTAGGCGGACTTGGGCCTTAGTGACTTAAAAGAAGCAAGAACAGTTTAACTTATGTTATGTTTTCTTTGTTTTCAAGACAATGTAAAGACTTTAATTAAAATAAAACCAAACTTTAATTACCATGTGTTGTGAAACAATAATTTTGTCGCTCTATTCCCCGACGTTTCCGCCGCGGTTTGTTGTTTTTCGCGGTCGGGGTGTGACATAAAGCACGTTAAAAAAACTGATGTAGTTTCAATAACTTAATAAAGAAAACCATATAAACAGCAAAGCCAATATAATATATGTACTCTCTAAATAACCAATGTCTTAAGAATGAGTGTAAAAAAGTGATTACAAATGAAAATATTATTATGATAACAATATAGTTTAGAGTTAAATGCCCGGATAGTCCCTGTGGTTTTCCCTTTTTTCACCTTTAGTCCCTAACTTTCTAAAATTACCTCTATAGTCCCCAACTTTTCAATTTTCGTTCCCGGATAGTCCCTAACGTGGATGGGTGTTAGTTTTCTCAGTTAAGTTGATGTAAAATGACTATAATACCCTTAAAGTAAAATAAAATGAATTAATTAAATATTTTTCTTAAAATATAAAAACCAAACATCCCTACCACATTCATTCTTCATCATCAGTTCATCACCTTCAAACCCTTTTCTCTCTCTCTCTAAACCACCACCACCTCCATCTCCACCACCACCACCATAAAACCCCACCGCCTGTCAACACCTCCATCACCAACCCATCATCCTCGCCGTCTCTCACCGCCATGCCACCACTGCCACAACCACCACCAACCACCATCATCCGCCACCACCTCTATCACCGTAATCAGCCACCACCGCCTCCTCCATCCATTGTGCCTTCTTCCATGTGTAAACCCTTGAAATCGCCCTGTGATTTCATTTCAGAAATTCATGTTCAATCGGTACGATTTCCACTCAAAAACTATAGGGCTTTTATTCAGGCCATGAATACGAGTAGAATGGTATAGTTTTTACCTCAAATCGGTGCCGATTTGACAGTCGGCGCCGGCAGCAACAGCGACGACGGTAACGGCAGCGACAGCGCCACCATCATCCGCCACCACCACCTCTATCACCGTAATCAGCCACCACCACCTCCTCCACCCACTGTGCCGATTTGACAGTCGGCTTTAGCCGGAGTAACGGCAGCGACGACGGTAGTTAATGATTTTATTTAATTTTGTGAGTTTAATTTTGGGGTATAAATCATAGCTATGAAGTTGATGATTTTATTTAATTTTGTGGTTTGGTATTGACACACCTGCTCTGTTTCACGTTTGCTTCAAAAAAACTTGTTTAATTGGTTATGATTTTGTTTAATTTGAAGCAATTTGTATGTGTTTTATGGGTTAAATTTATTTGCTCTGTTTCATGAATTTTATGATTGTGTTCAGTTCTAAATTTTGGGGTATAAATCATGGCTGTGAATTTTGTTATCTTTAGGATGGTGGATTGGTGGCAGTCGGTGGTGATGGTAGAGGTTACGGTGGTTGTAGGGGTTTAAGAGATGGAGATGGGGATGTTGACTTTGACTGATATTATTATTTAACAGTAGGGGTATTTTGGTCATTTCACATCTACTTAACACCAAAAACTAACCCCCATCCGTTCCAGGGACTATTCGGGAACGGAATTGCGAAAGTTGGGGACTATAGCTGTAATTTTAGAAAGTTAGGGACTAAAGGTGAAAAATGGGCAAACCACAGGGACTATCCGAGCATTTTTCTCTATAGTTTATTTAGTGAAGAGGTTTTACAAGCATTAAAAGTCCATTTCAGGAAACTTTTAAAGTTATGCCCACACAATTATTTGGCTTGTTCCCTTTTCAGTTAGCTTTTTAAACTTTACCCCTTTAATCTATTAGAGAAATAACATAACCCAAATCAGCCAGTTAATAAGTAAATGGATTAAATCGTCAAACAACTCAACCAATAGCTTCTTACATAATCCGAAAACTTTTCCCCCAACAACCTCACCATACATATTACATAAAAGTACTTCAAGGTAATCAAACTTTGCTCGAGGATCAAATGCAGAAGCAACGAACAATAACATATTAAACTTTTCAATATTACCCCAATACTTATCAAACTTTGTTTTCATGCTAGAACCCATCTCTTTAAGTCAATCATCATTACTCAAAGTGCACTCTTTCAAGACACCATGAATACAACTTAAATTATCAACATAATCATTAGAAGTAATGTACTTTGTGCCCGAAACTCTTAAAGTAAGCTCATAAAAATGATGAAGAAAACCCACCACCGCCTAATCTTCTCCCAATCCAAAGAACATGGTACCCCCGGCCCATTATTCAACATTAGGTCACTCGTGTAAACGTAATCCTCTATTGCCAACCTATCAAATGCTCTTTCATATAATAAGGCAGCACTCAACATCAAATAAGTTGAATTCCAACGAGTTGGAACATCCAAGGACAATGATTTTTTTGATTCAATATTTTCTAACTTTGCATATCCCTTAAACGTTTTCAACCTTTGAGGCGATTGCCTAACATACCCCATCGCCGCCCAAACACTATCTACAGATCCACCAAGCTCTTTAATACCATCTTGAACAACCAAATTTAAAACATGTGCCATACATCTAACATGAGACCATTTAGCATTTAATACACAAAGATTACCCCATTTTGCAAACTTGCCTTTTAAGTACTCCATAGCGGTATCATCACTACTAGCGTTGTCAACCATTACAGTAAAAACATTTTGAAACCCCCAATCAAGTAAGCATAACTCTACAGACCTCCCAATTTCAATACCTTTATGACTTGTAACTGGACAAAAATTAATGACTTTCTTTTGTAGTTTCCAGTTACTATCAATGTAATGAGCTGTTAAAAACATGTAATTAATTTTTTGAATAGATGTCCATGTATCTGTCGTCAAACAAATTCTAACTGCATCCCTTTTAATTTCAGCATTCAGTTTGTTCTTTTCATAAAGATACATCTCATAACAATCTCTAGTAATTGTAGACCTAGATGGAACCACAAGCAAGGGTTGAACAATTTTCACGCAACTTCGAAAACCCCTATTCTCAACAAACTTAAAAGGAAGCTCATCTATTATTATCATCTCAATAATAGATCTCCTACAAGCTTGTTGATCAAATTTCCAAGCAAGCAAATTAACCTTAGACTCATTATCAACCATAGAACTACCAAAGACCAAATTAGTTTGATTAGAACTTTCCTTATTAAGATTTGATGGACAAGCAGGCAAATGATTATTCAAAGGAGATGTACCACATTTATTTGATGAAACATTAAAAACCCTACCACATTAATTGCATTTTTCCATTCTTTTTCCACTAGAATCGAAAAACTCACTGAAGTGATTCCACACTGGTGCCCTTTTAGAATATTCCCTTTTTTCCCTTTCTTAGCATTAGATGAAGCTGATGTAGAATTACTAGGATTCTAACTAGATTTTTCCATTTCAATAAGATCCTGCATTTCGCAAAACATAGCATTTTAGTTAGGGTCCAAGTAATCAGATTCAAAACTGACTATAATTTCTACATAACAGATCTCAACATGAACATCCAAACACATCAATATAAACACGTATGACCATTCTAAATCAAACAACGGAAACAGCTAACGGAAACAGTTTCACAGATCATACACATGAATACAAACACATATAAACAATATCTACAGCTTTCAAATCTAACTGAAACAGTTAATCACATGCTTGATCCCCAAACTTGCACAGCCACTCAATCGTGTACTTTAAATTTCAACTGCTTTTGTGATGAGCTAACTTTAAACAAACTTGTTAAAGGATGCAAGAGAAGGAAGTACCTTGTGATGGTGGCTGAAAACCGTGACAGAGTAGCGTGTGAAGATTAGGAAGGGATGGAATCGCCGATAAGTGTGGCTGAATCGCCAATAAGTGTGGGCTGTGGCTGATGAGGGAGTAGCGTGTGAAGACCGATAAGCAGATGAGATGAGGAAGGAAGGAGGCGTCGTTTCTTTTTGATGCATTTAGGGTTTGAATGTTATTAGGGATTTAGGGTTATAACTTATAAATCTTTTAATAGATTTGATATTTAGTTTCATCATGGGTCATATGTAATGGGCTTGGTAATAGGTTTGATAATGGGTAATTTTATATAGCCCAATTAAATTATATATGTATTAAATTATATATTATATATATATATATATATATATATTATATAAAAATAAAAATAAATGTATAATTCTTATTCGAATTTCAAATCGAATCGAATTTAAAATTATAAATTTGTATTCGATTCGTATTCGATTAACTTGACTCGAATTGAATCGAATTCGAATTCTGGCGACTCGAAACGAATTCTTGATAATCGAATCGAATTGATTCGAATTTTGAATTTTTCGAATTCGAAATGAATTCTGAACACCCCTACGTAGAATCAAGAGAAGCTTGAAAAGGGAGTCTGTGGTTGCTGAAGATGTCAAAGTTTTGTAAAGACTCAGAGAGAGAGAAAAGACAGAAAGCTACGAGATTAACTGCGGTAATATCCAATTGGGAGCCTGTGAGTGCATTAATGTCTATCACCTCCGTCAATCGTACAACGTAGCCGGAAATAGAACAAGACAAGATTTAGAATGAAGAATATAAAACAGAAGTCCATCCAGACGGATGGAAGAATGCTCATCCGGGGGGATGGAGGAATCCCCATCCGGACGGATGAAGGGGAGCCTTCATTTAAGTCATGCCTATAAATAGGAGTGTCTTGTTATCATTTTAGAACTTTTGCCATTTGTTACTTTGGAGAGTTTTTGGAGCCTAGAGAGAGAAAGTAGCAAAAGGTGGTGATTCAAGGTGTAAAACTTTGTCAAATCTTAATCGAATCATCATTATATTTTGTTCTTGTGTTCGGTCCACACATGTGCACGGATTCCGCACGTCGTACGTGTCATTCGCAATCGTTCGGGAGTCAAATACGATCCTATAACGCGTTCACATTTCCCCACCCTAGTAACAAGCTGCATACGCCAATGCAGCCAACCACTACCATGCAACCACTATCAGCCTAGCCAACCACCACCACGCAACCTCTACCGTCGTCACCATACTTACATGCGTCACTGATGAGTTGGTCGGAGCCCTAGTCCAGCCAGATCCTGTCACCGCCACCTGGCTTAAGAACCTTTGTTGGACCTACAAAAGAATAGATGATATTCAAGATCCATAACATGATCCACTGATCAAAAAATAAGCAAAGATTGAACCAGTCTCTCCCCAAAGATAGTGAGTCTTGAACACTTATTCAGAACATCTGTTCAAGAGCATGGCTAACATCTGATGAAGACTTAGAACCGTTGTTCAAGAGTACAAGCATCTGTTGAAGACCCAAAGCCCTGATCAAGCCAAGGTCTGTTGAAGAAGACTAAACACCTGTTAGGCCAAACAGATGTTTGAACAACTGCAACAGAGGATCAGTTGAGGGGGAGTCTGTAAAATCAATCGTTTGTAAAACATTTGAATCTATGATGATTAATGAAAAACAATCATTGATAATGATTAATGAAAAACAAAGAAACACAGTTTCTAACAAGCTTATTGTCGCTCGTTGTTCGTGTTCGAAGTCCTGTGATTCAGCCATATCCCATCAAACACTCCTTTTTCTCTCCAAATATCTCTCATGAGTAAATATGTGGGGGCAGAGATTTTGTTGCATTTGAATTGGGGGTTTGGTTGCTTAAATCCAGATTGGGGGTTTGTTTGGGGGTTAGTAACTGAATCTGCATTAGGATTTGAATCTGGACTGGGTTTTTTTTTTGGTAGCGGTGGTGGTAGAGGGGGGGAAGTGGTGGTGGTCGGGTGGTTGTGGTGGTGGGTAGTTAGAGTGAGAAATAGTGTAGAGATAGAGAGAGATATAATGTTTATGTGTGTGGTTGTATATATATATATATATAAACAAAATTCTTTTATTTATTATTTTTATAATTATTTATTTTAGTATTTAGAGTAAATGACCAAAACACCCTCATATGGGGTCCACTTGATCAGATTTAACTACTAAAATTAACTGAGTTAGGGCTAAATGACATAACGTGAAAGGGTTTGCAAACATCGAGTACGTTTTTTGTACTCTTTGAAGATAAAGAACATAGTTTGCAATATGGTGTCAGTATAAAGGACGATTTTTGTAATTTACGCTTTCCAAGTAAACAATTTTTATATTTTTTAATGACAGGCTTTTAGTATGTAGGTTATAGGTTTTTGTAGGGGTAACGATGAAGCGCTACTGTAGACGCTTGCACTTTCTTGATAAATGTCACCGTACAACGCAGTTACATTTTTTCCAAAGACATCAATTTTATTCATACCGAAAATACCCATGCCTGTACTTTTGCTTATTATTATATTAAAAGTAACATCAGGTATACAACCAAAATGATCACAACTAAACAATGGTAGATGTAAAGTTTTATGGGTTTCTTTAACTAAGCAGGGTTTTTGATTTATCCTTGCCATATACGTATATTGAAAGTGTAAAATACAATATTACTTAACGTATGATGTGCACGCGAAAAAATTATAATGTGTGTAATTATGTTTATAACATGTGTGATTAGGGTTTACCTCATGCGTGATTTCTAATTTTGTTCATGCGTGATTATGTGTTTTTGTTCATGCGTGATTAGGGATGCAGTACGCATCGCACGTTAAGGAATACTGGGCGTTAACATTCCCATATATGTGTGTGGGTGTGTATGTGTATTTGTAAATAAGATAAGAGAATATATGAGGTATTAAAGAAATGATATTTTATAAAAATTAGGATGCATAATAATAAGAATAAAAATGTTAGTATACATAAATAAGCGTAAACTCTAAATGAAATGTGAGCGTGTGTGTATAAATAAAAGTTAGTTGCGATAAAAGCAGAAGTTAGATGTACAATTAAATGTTAGATACGTAAATAATAAGGGTTAGATTTTTATTTGTTAGTAGTCTCGTAGTTATGAGATATGTATAATAAAATGTTCTTTCTACTTAATTTTTTTTTGAAAGTATATTATAAAGTTAATGAATTGCTTACATTGCTTATGATGGATATCTTTGTGCTTAAAACCTTTCTTGATTAAGATATAAACGACTTGTGCTCATAATGTGTTATAATATAATAAGAATTAACATGAGATTAGTGCTAAAACTTTAAGAACTTTAGAAAGATTGTAAGAATAAGAATGAGATAAATGTATAACTTAGGGGAGGGGGTGGTCATTAGTGATAGAATTCTATCACTCCCAATATCCAATCAAATCATGTCATGTCATCACCCAATATTCTATCACTAGTGATAGAAATGTAGTGGGGGTGGTCATCACTAGTGATGGGATTCCAATGTACAAGTATTAATACACAATGTACAAGTCATACACATTCCTCAATAATTCTTCAACGCGTTATATAAACAACGAGTTATTCCTATCACTCGTTACCAAAGTGGTGGCGGCGGTGTGCAAGATGCAATAACGAGTGATAGGAGCCTATCACGGAAAAATAACGCACCACCCCTCCTCCCCTTATGAAAGTTCATACATGAGGTACATTTTCAGTTCTACTTTAAGCCAATGTTTATACTACAAAAGGATTAACTATTTGGTAGGCAAGTTTAACCAGTGGCGGAACCATAACTTTTCGGTGGGGGTCGTAATAGAATCGTGTACAAATTTCCTTTTGTTATTATTTTCATTAGACCATAACGCTATACAAATTTTCTTTTGTTATTATTTTCATTAGACTGTAACGGATTTGACGAAGTCGCGATACTAAGTTTGGGATTTTTGTTGAAATACCTATCAATATTTTCATTTCTACAATAAAAATAAAAACAAATTAAGAAAGAAAAAGTTCATATAATATAGAATACACATTTGATAATTTAATTCACAATCAAAATATAATATAAAATTATAGTCTGGACATCGAAAATAACACGTTAATTCATTTCATAAATATTAAATAAAATGAATAACTTAAAATTGTAGTTTTGTGAGCGAAAATAGCACAACAATTTACTTTACGAATTTTATATTAAATAATTTGAATAAGTAATAACTTTTTTAACGACAGTAAATAATAACTAATAATTGTAAAAGAAAGATAAGTTACTTCAAATGCTGGAGAATGATAGAACCAATGAGCTATATACTTCAACTCTTCAAGAATCAAGAAATAAGGCGGTCTTTTTGATGTTTCGTATAGTTCTGTAACTTTCTTGAGTGTAGAAAACATGTATCATTTAAAAAGTTAGTTTTTATTTTGGGCTAAACTCATCATTTTACAAAAAGCTCAGATTGACTCTAAAGCCCATTTATAATATACCAAAAGACTTTCCTTTTTCATTCAATTTCTCAAATACTTACAGTCCAGCGGACCAACACCACTTGCCACCGTCGGCCCACCACTCGCCTCCACCAAACCGCCGTTCACCGGCCGGAAAATCTTTTAAAATCTCTATTTTTTCTTCTAATTTTAATGCTTTACATGAGACAATCCACGGGTTCAACTATACAAAAAAAATCGTTAAGTACTCCGATAAATTGATAATTTTGCTCACCGGAGGGTCAACTGACCCCCCTACCCTCCTGTGGTTCCGCCCCTGAGTTTAACTATTTGATGGACAAGTAGTATGGTACATTATCTATAAGTTTGACAAAGGGCTATCCACTTGCTTGGTAGATCTAAAGGTAAATCTTGATTTTCTAGATAAAATTGTTATTCATAACATTATTAACTAACTACAAAGTATAAATTGGCACAAAATGAATCAAATTAATACCTAGAGTAAACTGGCATGTGGTTTGGTACGTGTTTTTGAATTCTTGTTGTTTTTAACTTGAAGGGTATTTAGGTCTTTTTTATTTATCCACTTCACTAAACCCTAATTCTCTAAGCCACCCACACACACCAACTTCATTAAACCAAAAACAGACAATTTGGATGGAGTTAGAGGCGGATAGCAAAATAGAAAAACTATAGCAAACTATTGAAGGAAAATGACTATTTTTAAAGGTTTGGGGCAAAACCGTTAAAGTGATCAAACACAGAGAGCAAAACGAAAGTTTACTATATATATATATATATATATATATATATATATATATATATATATATAGGGAGAAGATCATGCGAGAACCACCTCTTATTGCGAGAACCGCGAGAACCAATGTGAACACAACCAAAAATGCCTAAAAATAGCTAAAAATCACACAATTTTTTTTTTTTTTTAATATTTTTTTATAAAAAAAATCGCTACTTTTCGAAGCAAAAAAAAAAAAAAAAAATTTAATTTTTTTTTTTTTTAATTTTTTTTTTTTTTTTTTGCTTCTAAAAGTAGCGATTTTAACATAAAAAATATTAAAAAAAAAATTAGATTTTTTTTTGATTTTTTTTGATTTTTTTTTAGGTTTTTTGGGGGTTTAGTTTTTAGCATTTTAGCTTGGGGGGGGGGGTTAGGTTTTTTTTTAGGTTTTTTGGGGGTTTTAGTTTAGTTTTTAGCATTTAGCTTGGGGGGGGGGGGGGGGTTAGGTTTTGGGGGGGGGGGGGGTTTAGGTTTTTTTTGGGGGGGGGGGGGGAGGTGGGGGTTAGGTTTTTTTAGCTATTTTAGGTTGTGTTCACATTGGTTCTCGCGGTTCTCACAATAATGGTGGTTCTCGCATGAGCTCCTCCCTATATATATATATAGGGTTGAGTTCATTTCAGAACTCTAAATAACTACAGAACTTTCAGAACTCCTAATAATCAATCATTTTATATACAAGTTTTTGTATTTAGGATCTTTTTATCATCTATTATATGTATTTCTTTGATTACATACATGTTAAAAGTAGTTTACATATGTTTAATTGCCAAAATTATATATATGTGTCATAACTAATTACATATATGTAAAAAAACTAGTTTACATATGTGTAATTATAAAATTACATATAAAAAATGATAAAATTACTCTTAACATGTATGTAATCGTAAAAATACACATAATAAATGATAAAATTATCCTAAACATAAAAATATATAAATAAAAGATTGTTTATTAGGAGTTCTGCAAGTTCTGTAAATATTTATGGTTCTGAAATGATCCTGACCCTATATATATATATATATATATATAGTGTAAGGTTCATTGGGGAACACTAAAAAAGTGGGGAACCGGGGAACACTCTTAAAAATTTAACTTAACATGTTAAAAATTAATTTTTAAACATCTTTTTCGACGCTTCTTCTTATATATACTTGTAGAAGCATTTTTAATAAAAAAATCAAAAACTAAAAATATTAAAAAAAACAATTAAAAAAGGCTAAAAATTGTTTTTTTTAGAAAAAATATTTTTTTACTCGACTAGATTCTCCTCCTTTTTATAAAGAAAAGCGCTGAAATTTTTTTTAAAAAAATTATTTTTAACATGTTAAGTTAATTCTATAAGATAAAACTGTTTTTTAAACATTTTTTTATATTTTTAGTTTTTGATTTTTTTTTTATCAAAAATGTTTCTACTTGTATTTATAAGAAAAAACGCCGAAAAAAAATTAGAAAAATATTTTTTTTAACATGTTAAGTATAATTTTTAAAAGTGTTCCCCCGTTCCCCACTTTTTTAGTGTTCCCCAATGAACCCTCCCCTATATATATATATATATAGTATATTAAGATGTGCTACACAAGACAGCTGAATATCACAATAAATTTGAGATGATATGGGTGAAAGTCCATTTTTAGACTAAGAAAATAAGTAAATAACCAATTTGTTATACACACGTTAAATAAATAACCAACTTTTAAGTAAATAACCACAAAAAACGTATAATGCTTGCACATTTTGCTTTAAATTTAATACATAAGATGGTTATGCAACTCCCAACCCCGTAGAACTTATGGTATCATCACGAGACACACACACCATAAACATTCTGATTCACAAGTATATACAGTCAAGTCAAACCACCTTAAAAGGGTATAAGGGTAAAATCCACCTATAATCGACAGCTCGACAGGGCAAGCACACTCCCGATTCAAAGGGACACTCGACCTGGTATTCATTCTACGGGTTACTTCTTTTGTTTAACAAGGAAAAAAAGCCTTTTGGTTCTCCTGTCGCATGTTGGGTAAAGTTTCTTTAAACCCCGTCCATTCTCGGTCTCAGAAATCCTTTCTTTCTTCACTTCGCGATGTTTTCCATTGATCATGATATCATTAAAAGAATACTTTCCCGGATACGAGCAGGTTTATACTTCATTACTGCAACAATAGGAGTCTGTCTATTCACTCCTGCGTATTGCAACCATGACGTAAGAAAAGATAGTCTTACTTAAATTTACATTGCTAATATAAAGTTTCTTCATAGCTCAACTTCATTCGTATATTACAAAAGAAAAGCAGCAAACAGGAAATTGAAGAGTAAGATCAGGTATTTACCATATTGACACACCTAAGAACCAGAACTTGGCTTTTGGACCCATACGCGCTTCTGCATTTCCATCAAATAATAATAATTAATAAGTTAGAAGCCTAGAAATGAAATTTTCCATCAATAATATTAATATGTTAGAAGCCTAGAAATGAAATAGAAACGTTTAATAGAAGTTTGCCATTAATATGACACACCTCATGGGAACCATAGCCAACAGAAACACCTCTTTTTGAAGGTTTTCCGTCGTTCACATTCGAAGAGCCATCTGCATCCTTAGCATTATGTGTGGATGCACGGCGACCACTGTGTTTATGGGTACCTGCATGTTTAGAAGATTCATCAAGAGGTGCCGGAAAAGATAAGGAGTATTTTCTTTCATTATTGACAAGTAAAATATACATAAGTATATCTAGGTGACATATTTCTACGTTTTATAGATTAGAGTAAAATGCCATTTTCACCCCTGAGGTTTGGCCAGTTTTGCGACTTTCGTCTAAAGGTTTGTTTTTCCACATTTGGATCCAACAGGTTTGAAATCTTGTCATTTTCATTCGGCTCGTTAACTCCATCCATTTTTCTCCATTAAGTCAGGGGTATTTTCGTCTTTTTTGTTAATTTAAAGGGTAATTCGGTCTTTTTCACTTTATGTAAAAAGACCGAATACCCCTGAAAAAGACTGAATTGCTCTTTAAGTAAACAAAAAACATGGAAATACCCATGATTTAACGGAGAAAAATGGATGGAGTTAACGAGCCGGATGAAAATGGCAAGATTTCAAATCTTTTGAATCCAGATGCGGAAAAACAAACCTTTGGACGAAAGTCCCAAAACTGACCAAACCTCAAGGATGAAAATGGCATTTTACTCTAGATTATTATATCATCATGCCTCGAATATATAGTATTTGCGAAGAAATACCATTATCAGAAAAGAAATGAGCACCGCGTCCAGTTCCAACGGGTTTAAGTTCCACACCACGTTCATTTGACACATCATACTTGGCTTCACCACAAATTCCTGTAAAGAGAACCATGTGCAAGATCAGCATCTAAATCAAACATCGCCACTTTGACCTAATTACTTATGAATGGTCGATTTGGATTATTCGTTTCTATTTCAAACAGGCCATATACTACAACGAAAAAAGTTCCAATGGGTCAAAACTCAAAAGTCATTCAAAGTGCACTTTTAATGTATACAAAAGAATATATTCCTATCAAACAATGTAGTTTTTATAACCATATTCAAATTTCAAGGCATTAATCCTACTTCTAATAAAGGATTTCAATTAATGTCACGTGTCACTTTCTCCTTTAATTTATTATTAATATTCATATTAATACATTAGATTAATATATATTAGATTATATCCAACTAATATTATTGATATATAATCTTCATCTTCATCTTTAGTTTATTTTTTGCTTATCTATTATTTATTTAATATTTCTTTTCTTAATTATTTCTTTTATTTTTCCTGTTTATTAATAACTATTTAATATTTTCATTGATCCAACCACGTGTAACACACAAGTAAATAACCTATTAATAAATAAAAACACAACGTAAAATGTTATAACTTGTGTAATACACTAGTTTCTAACCTAATAATAAATAAATAAATATAAAAACAAAGTAAAATGTTATAATAAGTAAATAGTACATCAAAGTTCAATTATTTTAAAATCATATCTTGAAGACTGTGTGTTAATCAATTACATTATATTTATTCAAGCCATGTAATAGACGTGTTTATTCAACCCATGCAATACACGGGTTTTTTAAGATGCAACTTTTTTTATTACTTAATATATAAATTTATACTTATTAAACTCGTGTAATACACGGGGTTCTAACCTAGTTATGTAATAATATTGACTATGAGTCAACTCAACCCACACTCCAAAATTACCGTTTTGCCTAGCTACCCAACCTGTCCATTCTGCCACCTCTAACATATATATATATGGTTAAGCCACAAAATCAAAATGCTAACTTTGCACTGCAGAGTATTAAAACATGTATTATGAGCAGACCTTCTGCAGAATCTGGTACCGCTTGCGTGGACCGAGA